>OX439129.1:47505327-47780327 GCA_949318235.1 Ecdyonurus torrentis
GAAAGAAAGAAAATGAAGGTCAATTAAAATATATAATATAAAACATAAAATATAATAAAAATAAATCGATGATAAATGTCATTCAATGTAATTGTATCTTATATTATGTGGATCATACATTGATTTTTATTCATAATCTACCACAAGTGTATAATATTAATTACATATGCAAGTAACATGAGAATGTGTTAAATGATTTTATATTTAAAAAATATATATAATAATGAAAAAAGTGCAAGGTGAAATTTTCTATATAGTGTAAATAAATACCTTGTAAACAATCATATTAAATTTATAATTATTTTTCAGGGAGATAAAAAAAATGTATAACATCATACATTACGTTTTTCTTTTCTTTTATCTTGTCTACACCATTTCTTTATTTTATTATTATATTTTTTATTTATATTTTTTAGACGTTAGTAGTTTGCAACATCACATCATTAATATGTTACACTTATATTATTCTTCTCTTCAAATTTTCTATATAATTATAATCTAAACTTATATATTGAAATAGATATTTACAATTATTATTTTCTTTTTTAACGTAATTTACTATGATATTTTACTGAACAAACAAACAAACAAAAAAAAAAAAGAGTTGAAAATTTTAAAATTAATTTGAAGTAAAGTTAAATTGCTTTTTTTTTTAAAAGCAGAAATGATAAAAAAAAAAACTGCAATTTAAGCTGGTCCTCTACTTTATATAATTTAAAAGTCAATGGTAACAACTATTGTTAAATTTTAAAACTAGTGACCATCATAGATAAAGAATAAGAATAAATTATTAAAAATTAAGTGAAGTAAAATCTAAAATATTCGTATTACAAAATGTTTTATGTTTATGTATCATGTTTTAATTTGTTATATATATATATATATATATATATATATATATATATATATAAATCTACAGTTTATAAGTTTATAGCTCATTTTAAAACTACTTACCATCATAGGTAAGAACAAATTATTAAAATTAACATATGTAGTCTCTTATGCGCAGGGACCGGATTTTCAGTTACAAATGTCTGCTTGCGCCTGCAAAAACAGCAGTTACTTTTCCTGCTGCACAACTTATTATCAATTTGTAAAATATTTCCTATCTACCTGTGATTTACCTCAAACTGCCTGGAATAAACTAAAATTTATAAATATTTAGTAAATTGTTGTGCGGTACGAGGAGCAACCAAACTTGCAGGCGCAAGCAGACATTTGCAACTGAAAATCCGGTCCCTACAAGTTATGGGAGTCAAAAGTTCATTATACTGTATATTACAAAATATTGCGTCTTGCGTTGATGTTAAAAACTCCGCGTATCTATTTTTTATCTTTCAAAATGCTGACCACGCAAGTACTGTATACTGTACATAATATTAGTGACAAGGTTCAATCTTAAAAGTGCTTACTTGAGTCTAGTTATATAATTATCTAACATGTACATAATTTTTCTGTAGCAAGTTGAGACACTACTTGATAACATTATATCATGTTAATTAATGCTTTAATCACAAATCCAATTACTAAAGCATCATATTTTATTCTGGTATAGCGTTCAGTCTGACAATGTTTTGTCATCTTTCTATAGGGTGGTTTCATTCATGTTAAAGTCGACGTCATAAGTGAGTACTAAATAACATTGGCCGGTATACGAAAATAGCACATTTTCCCAGTTTAAAAATACTTCGCAATTATTTTGAGAGCATTGGTGCTGTTACCAGGTTGAATTAGTACCTCAAGTATGCAAGAAAAATAATCATAACAAAAAAATAGCTATTTTTCCAAAGAAAATGGACAAAAACTGCGTTTATCCTATGCTGAGCAATGTTATTCATTGCTCAAGAAGAGCATCGAAAAGCACTCAGAATGACGTCATGCGTACACACCCTATTATAGTGTGGCATATAATTAAGTTATTAAGACTTTTTTTTTTTTTTTTTTTTTTTTTGCCATATCGATTTTTTTTTGCGACAAGATGAACACTAAGATGAAGCTTCTACACTTTAAAAATTTCCAATAAAGAATGACCGATCTACAGTTTACAAATTTGCCGGTACCTGTAGAGTTCATAACTGTTTTATATACCAGAAGCTATGACTTTGTAAAGAATAAATAGTTTATTCTCTCGAAATTTGTAAAGTGTAGAAGCTTTATTTTGACTCGAAAAGATCGATATTGTGTTAACGTGTACATCTTCTCCGAAGACCTGTCAATACATTGTCTTATCGACAGGCACAATGCAAACCGCATTCAAGGCCGTTTACAAAGTTTACTTTTTTATGGAAGAAATTTTGTAAAAAAATTGTTTAAAAATGGTATATTTTTGAAAAAATTATTTACCTATGACTATCAATACATATGATTGTTTGCTTGTTTAATGTACACATGCTTGTGATAATATATTTTACTATTTAAATCTAGCACGCATTTTTCTCATATAAGAATAACATTGGAAATTTAGCGCCAGTGTTTGAATGGTAAAAGATATTATCACAATTATGTGTATACTTAATCGATTTCATCGATACATTGGCACCTTGGCATCAGAGAGAGAGAGAGAGAGAGAGAGAGAGAGAGAGAGAGAGAGAGAGAGTTGAAGCATAAAGAACAAAACCTAAAATTGGACAATGTACAAAATAGCTTTGTTTTTGTATTGGTATAGATGCAACAGGTGCATATATGCAACGTTAAAACATTTTTACATCTTGCCTTATACAATGGTTATACACATTACATTGTTGTTGTTTTTTGTCACGTTCGAATCCTATAACAATTATTATATAAATATATAATATTTTTATATGTATAAAATAACTTTGCGTTGCAAAAAATCAAAAAGTAAAAATTGTCTCCTCGTATGGATTTGATGCTTTAACAGCAATGATACTGAATATAAATTTATACACAAAAATAATAATATAACGTGATTTATGCTGAATTTATGTTATTTAATGATAAAAATTGTAGTGAATTAGAACAACATAAAATTATGCTGCATGTGCATCAAAATATTTATGTTTTGTAAAATAATTATCTTGCAATAATAGAGCATAGATTATACTATATTGAATAAATTGTGCTAAAATGAGCTATAGCGTAATTAATAAAGTATAATCATTTTAGTCCATGTAGGAAATAAGAATGAGCATTGCAAATAATTTTTTATCTTAAATCTTGGTATGAAGTAGCTATATATCCTGCAGTGTATACCAAAACGTTCTCCGGAATTTGGTATAGGGTGGTTTCATTCATGTTAAAGTCGACGTCATAACTGAGTACTAAGTAACATTTGCCGGTATAGGAAAACGGCACATTTTGCCAGTTTAAAAATACTTCGATTTTTTTTTTTGAGAGCATTGATGCTGTTAACAGGTTGAATTAGTACCTCAAGTATGTGAGAAAAAAAAATAACTGTTTTCCCAAAGAAAATTGGCTTAAATGAAGTTTGTCCTATGCTGGGAAATGTTATTCACTACTCCAGTGTGGCCTCCAAGTGCAATAAATATGACGTCATCAGCATAATTCTATAGGTCAAGAAAATATAGAAACTAATTTTGTGTTATATTATAAAAGTGTACTATTATGTTGTTGTTTTTTTTAACGTAGAGAGAAAATCTGATTTAAAGCTCAAAATATGTAACTTTTTAGCAGATTAAAAACAAAAATAAAGATAAAAACAATATTGCATGCACTTACAGGTAAATAATTACAATCGCTTTGTAACACGCACAGTAAAAGTTACGTGAGAGTGCATGTGCTTCCCTCATTGCACTTGCATTATTATACTATAAAGTATTAATTGTACATTGTCCTTATTGTCAACTTCATTATAATATACATACGCATGTCCTTGTACTTTTTACATATTGTACTGCTTGCATAATGTAACTGCTGGTAATAAAGAAGTAGTAAAAAAATTGCCAATGACAAAGTAGTTTGTCTATAAATATAATAATTGAGTTAAATATTAGTATAGTTTACTGGTATATGTTTTAAATAATTAATTCTTTGATTTCTCTATATACATTTTTTTTATTGACGAAGAAAAAAAAGCTGGTATACTATTAAAAGTATAGAGAAAGAAGAAGATATTGAGAGAGAGAGAGAGAGAGAGAGAGAGAGAGAGAGAGAGAGAGAGAGAGAGAGAGAGAGAGAGAGAATTTTCACTGAAGAAAATGGATAATGAATTGAATGCAATAACTTTAATGAATTTCGTACAAAAAATCGAAGGGTTTTAAAAAAATTGAATTCAATGTTATATGTAACAAATAAATTTATACAAGAATAAGATTTCTTTATAGAACCGCGCAGTTCATATATAGTAACATAGTGTAACAACAAGCGTTGGTCTAATATATATCTGATATTAATTATTTAATTATTATTCTCAATTTTATTGTTTTTATTTTAATTATATATATAAGGCACATGATGAATAATAAATATAATAAGTTTATTTTAACACTCGTAAAAATAATAAAAATTTACATCTGCATTAAATCTATAATAATATATATCCTAATTCAAATTTAAAAAGGTCGCTTTATAATATAATTGGGCTTTTCAGTAGAGTACATTCACCAATCACTATATAGCGCGGGAAAAAGAGAGTGACGCCTAAATTCCTATCATTTAGCATTGATTTCTTTTAGAAAATTGAAGTACAAAAAAAAATTAAATGAGGGTGTACATTACACGTTTTTCAGTGTTTTTAAGCTACTTTAAAGTCATTTTCATTCCTTTTTTTACTGCACATATAAAAAATTATACATATAAATAAATAGTACTACAATTTTTATATATAATTTTAATTTACCTATATTATGTATATAAAGAACCCCCCCACTTCTTATATATAGTTACGACGACGAAACTTTTTCCTCCCCACCTCCCTCCCTCTTTCTCTCTCTCTCTCTCTCTCTCGCTCTCTCGTAGCCAACTACTTCTTCTTAACTTCCACAGTCGACCAACTTCGTACACCGTGGACACTTCACGACTCTCTTTTTCTCTCTCACTCATTCTCTCGTAACCTGTACTCTTATCTTCGAACCGATATACATATATATGTATAAATAGTGACAATATATAAAGTGATAAAGTGTATCATGGTTTAAACTGAGATAACAAAAAAAAAATATATATAATAATAATAATTATATTATTATTATATAAATAGACAATTTAGTGTTTATATACAAAATATAATTAATAACAATGGCATCACGTTCTCCAAGTGAAAGATCAATAGATATTTTAGATAATGGACATTATGATTCATCTTCATCTAATTTATCATCAACACCACCACCACATGGTTCTCCAAATTCTACAGGTACCAGTCATGCTGTACCAGTTATAACAGCTAATAATTCACGTTCATCTTCATCACGTCGACATAATGGTACAAGTAGTGGTGGTAGTAGTACTAATGGAGGAGGTGGAGGTGGAGGTGCAAGAACACCACCTAAATGTGCACGTTGTCGTAATCATTTATTAAAAATACCATTACGTGGACATAAAAGATATTGTACATATCGTTATTGTAATTGTGAAAAATGTAAATTAACTGCTGAAAGACAAAGAGTTATGGCATTACAAACTGCATTAAGACGTGCACAAGCTCAAGATGAAGCTTTTGCAGCACATGGTATTAATCCTTCTTTAGGAGTTAATCCTTCTTCTTCTTCTACTAATAATAATAATAATACTGGTTCAAATGCATCATCTACTTCACCTAAAAGAAGTCCAATATCACCTAAAAGATGTCAAATTTCACCTAGTGGTTGTAGAGATTTTGAAGAACGTGGTGGAAGTCGAGATTCATCCCCACCTTTATCACCTTTACCATTATCAGGTCAAGGAGTGATTGTTAACAATACGGTTAACTTTAAAATTCATCAGACTACTTCAAGTAATTCGTCTACACCTACAACTTCAGGAGCATCATCATCAACTTTTACTCCGTCAACCTGTAAACCATTATCTGTGCTGACACCTGGTGCTATGGCATGTAAGTAAATATTTAAATTATTTTTTTTAGGGGGAGAGAAGTGTATACCATTTTTTTTTTTTTAACCATATAATTGTATAATAGTATTATAATACTGGTTGTACGGTACACACAATTGTGATATAATATAATATCGTTTAAATGTATCTTGTGTTTTCTTATAAGAATAATATTGCAAATTTGACGCAATTTTTTGAATGGTAAAATATATTATCACAACCGTGTGTACAAGAAAAAAATCGCTTTATGTGTACATCGTTTTTGTTCTTAAATGGGTAGAGAGAACCCAATTATAAGTTGACGTAATTCACCAATTATCATGAGTTACGTATGTGGTTCTATCCTACCCACTTTTGAGTCAGAATAAATATACATACAAATAATATAATCGTAGTGCGTGTACTGATATAGTTTTCAGTACAATTTTAGAATTTTTCAGTTTTTTTTTTTCCTAAATGGTTTTCTAATTAGATTCAACAATTAAGTAATAAAATTATCTTTCTTGAGGGTGATAAAATTTTTATATAAGTTTGAATATATGTATTACAAGAAGAAAAAAAATGAGGGGTGGAGAAAATACCTCTTCAAAGGGTGCATTTTTATGACTTCCCAAGCATCTGTCATGAGGGATGTAAGAGATTTCATGCTTTAATCAGATATTTTAATGAAGCGTTACATCGTAAAATAAAATTATTATTCTCCTTAAATTTGAGGGGTAACTTCAAAACTAAAACGTTAATATATTTTTTACAAGAATATTTTATTTGATCTATAACTCAAATTTTTAGACTCTTAAATAATAATACTTAATATAGTATACATTGTAAAAAAAACACCATAATATATTCTTTTCAAAGTAAGAAGTAAATAATAACGCATAAATAAAAGTATATATATTTTAAATTCTTACTTCCTTGTTATTATTAAAGGATATAAGATAATGTTATTTATAAAACAGTATGATGGATGATGGTCAATATTTTTACATTTACGTCAAAATATCTCTCTTAAATTTTGAAATATATTATTAAAATATTGGTTATTTTTTAATTATTTATTTTTCACTTAACAAATATAAAATAATTAAAAATATATAATTAACTGATTACATTGGCATTATTTGTAGGGAGAAAAAAACAACATTTTAATCTGTCTGGAGTGGAAAAGCATGTCTAACAGAAATTTATCTCTTATCTCAATTAAAGTTTGTACATTTATTTGCATATATATAGGCGACAATCATTACCATAGTTGACTCGAGACATAGTGATAACATATAGCACAGTTTCCGTTTACCATATATACGTATATATATATATATATATATATATATATATATATATATATATATATATATATATATATATATATATATATATATATATATATATATATATATATATATATATATATATCTCCGGGTTAAATATTGCAGTTTGTAACTTTGCTAAATTGTTCACTCCAAAAAGAAAGTTTAGTTTTCTATATAATACAAAACAGTGTAACATGCAGTAAACAAACAAACAAATAAACAAATAAATAAACAATAAATCAATATGAACAAATCAATCAATAAAACAAAAAGAAAACAAACTGAAATATAACATGAAAAACAATATTATAAAATATTCCGAACCTATATATAAAGTAAAACTACATCATAAATAAGTCAATCTTCGTAACTTTAAGTTTGATTTAATGGGTGCCTATAATAACCTCGTATTACTCTTAAATTACATAGTATCGATCTTTTATACTACAACACAAACTGCTGTTTTCTCCGATAATCAAAAGATTTCTTATATATGATATTTTATAATATATAAAAAAAAAAAAAAAAAAAATGAATTGCATGTTATTTATTGTTAGTACAGCATAACGCAAGAAAATGTTGATTCTTTTTACTCATACTTCATATTCAATACAATTAACATTGCATTTTTTTGTGTGTGAAATATTCAAATTGTGTACCAAAATAAAAAAGAAGTAATGTAAAAAGGTATTACGATATTATGATTTTTGTATTTTTATTTTAAAGGCATACGACTGCACCTTTTGCCTATTATTCAATGTAGATACTTTTTATTTATTATGTTATATTGTTTCTTCGTTTAATTATTAATGTATTAATTTTTGAAGCACTTTTTTTTTTTTTTTACTATTGCTAGAAATAAAAATTAATAAAATAAATCATTAGTTACATTAGTATTTTTATGTAGATTATTTGAAAATTTTCTTAAGATATAAGACGTGTACAACGTATATTATGCAAAAAAAAAAAAAAAAAAAAAAAAAAGTTTTACTACAATTGTTTTAAGTAAATTGCTTGAAACAGCTAACTTGCAATTATTTGCATTATAAGTAACTGCATTAGAAGTTGTCAGTAATTATTGGGTAGTTCACCTTGTATTGCAATTTCATATCATACACAAAATAACCATTAAATTTTTATTTTTTTTTCTCTTACATGTTTTATCATGTATATTTTACTATTAAAGTTCAATAAAATATAACTAGCCTGAAGTCAAATTTAGACGGTTCAATATTTTAAATGTGTAATAAATTTGATTATAGTATAAAGAAATTTGATATTTTTTTAATGGAGTGTGTAAATATTTATTCGTGATAGTATAACATTAAAACGATAATAATGAAGGGACAAAAACAACAACAACAACAACAACAACAACATTAAAAATAAAATATTAAGTCAAATAATGCATATAAGGAAATGCATCTTCCATTTTAACTTTTAAAAATGATTTTAATTGGATGCATTTAAAGATCTGAATGCCCTTTGATTGTTTATTTTTACTCAAAATGCGGAGAAGGAAGTGCCGGAAGAGGAAACCACGTGACGGTAAAAGTGGGAGGTAGCTCAGGCCTAGCTTGCTGCTGGCACCAACTTTTCTCACTCTTTTACTGTTACGTGGTTTCCTTTTCCGGCACTTTCTTTTCCGTTTTTTAGAGTAAACATAAGCACTCTTTGTGTAACCAAATTTCAAATTAATTTTTCTATCGGTAATGTGGGAAAAAATAACATGGGGAAATATAGGACACCCTAAGCTTACTATGTTATTTTTTTCCCCACATAACACATAACTGATTAAAAAATCGATTTGAAATTTGGTGTACACATACTGATGAATGCAATATAAACTTATGCTGAAAATTGTATATATCGCGACAAAAAAAAAAAAAAAAAAAAAAAAAAAAAAAAAAAACTCCACATCTTAGGTTAATCCTTAAATTAAAACAGTAACAATATAAAAAATGATGATGACTTTAGCAATAGAGATATCTTACTATATAGTGACATGAAGGTTTAGGGCCAGTGCAACATTTAGAGCAAAATTAAAAAAAAAAAAAAAAAAATTCATGCAACTTTTAACCTTGCTGTATTGATCTGTCTGTCTCGCAAAGTCCACAAAATAATTTCAATATGAGCTCTTACTTATTGAGAGTAATTTGAGCTCTACATTATAAAAACACGCACTTACACATGTGTTAGTCTGGAAAAAAAAATGTTCAAGGCTAATTAAAAATAAACGCGTAATTCTGAATTTATATTTGAAATAAAGTTTTGAGCAAATATGATTTCTTTTCGTAATTATTTGATAGTTTTATGTTATTTTTTTCATAGAACAAAAATTGTCAAGTTCACAACATGTAAATAAACGGGGAAATATTTTTCATGACTTTTCTATTGGTATTATGTTATGTCCAACATAACTATTTCTATTATAATATAGCAACATTTGTTCTAATTTTTATGTTGCATGCGTAATTGTTTCAGATATAAATATGCAAAAAAAAAATGTTATTATTATTTTTTTTTTTATAATACTGCCTTGTAAACTAATTAAAAAAAAGTATTGTTTTTTTTTTTTTTTTTTTTTTTTGCACCATTAGGCAAAGAATCTAAACTTAAGTATTAAAAGAGCACAAAATTCATAGTATTTTCTTTTATTTACAATAAGAAAATATTGAGAATAAAAAAAAGAGTAGAAAATTAAAATAATTAAGAATTATGCATTAAAAAATTGTCATGCCGTTTAAACTCCACTATTTCGTATTATATAAATTAATTTTGTTCAAAATTATAAAAAGTTTTCTTTGTCTTATTGCCAATTAGAAATAGACACTTTTATTTTAGTCTATTAAGAATTTTAAAAAGTATTACTACAAAAAATTGATTATATTTATCGTATATGCATGTTTATAATATACTTTCTAATAGTATACGTATTTTTTTCTATATTACAGTATACATATAAATTAATATTATGACTAATCTTAGAAAAACTATTAATATAATTGCTTTTTACCTACTGTAATATTTATTCTGTTTTCCCTTGATGTTTTATAATTTATCTAAATAGTTTTATAATTGAATCAACTTAACTTATATGGCTAAAAAAAAAGTACACACAAGTTGCTATTTATACAACAAAGTCTTACAAAGTTGTATGCTGCTTTTTTTTTTTTTTTTTCTTTAACAATACCAAAATGTACAATATAGTCTGTTTTACATTTTGTATGGTTGTCGTTTTGTAACAAGTTTATTGTAAGATCATATATAAAACGAGGGAAAAATCATTTATAAGGTTGCCGTTTATTCAAGTAATGTTTTTAAAATAGAAATATCATGTTTGCTTACTTTTTTTTTTTTTTTTTTTTTTACCTACATTTAGATGAAAATATTTTACTCCTTGTTATATAAAAAATAACATAAAAAAAACATTTTAGTATTCATACATAATATCTTTTCAAAAGAACTTATTTATTGTATTCAAATATTAACGTCTTTCAATAACAGAAACGGTTTTGTATACTCGTATACATAAAATGACGAATTTTTATATTTTTTACAACATCTTTTCATTTATTTTTGCTTTCCATGAAATTCTTATTGTTGTTGTTGTTGTTGTTGAAAGTTTAATAAAAAAATTTTTTAGGGATGATATTTCTTTGATACATTTTTTTATGCATTCATTTATTTATATTTGTTAGACATTGTTAGTAGTAACATCACATATTTTATACAGTATTGTATTTCGTATGTGTAATATTTTCATGTGATTGTGTATTTATGTATTTATTCATTCACCAATATATTACATTTTAAATACATTGTATATACTAAAAAAAAAATCTTTTCATTTAGAATGAAATATTAACTGTATAGTATATTAATAATAATAATAATAATGCGGTAGTTTCTCAGTACAGATTTTTTATAATTATAATGAGAAACTGAGTGAGTAAAGTTGTCATTCGTTATAATGGACAATGTAAAATCGCAAAAAAAAAAAAAAAAAAAAAAAAAAACTTTAATTATTATTGTGAATCAGAGCAATCAGTATTTATTTATTTATTTATATATTATAATACATTTTATACTATGCAGATCTGATAATGGTATAAGTGGTGAAGGACAAAGTATCAACTTTTCTCTTACTTCTTACGGGATTGCCACTTGAAAAAACTTGCAAACCAGAGAAAGAGAGAGAGAGAGATTATTTCTTACTAACCGGTTTACAGTTTATATAAGAAAAAAAAAAGGATAGGCTGATACTCACAATCTTACAGTGCCTCCATGCCCTCCATACATTAAAAAAAAAAGTGAATAAAAAAAGGCTATAAAATCTTTGCCAAAGTATCTATATCTGTCTAACAAAATTAGTTAGACCAATGAAAATACAAGGAATATTATTAAATAGGTTCTTCATTCTTATACTCATGTGCGAGCCTACGTTACTAGATTAACTTTTGACTAGGGTCATGGTTGGACCTACTCTTTTTTTTTTTTCGCCTAGTCATAATCTTTGTTTATTTAATTCATTAATTTAAAAAATATTAGAGGTCTTTCTGTATTATGCAAATACACTATAATTAGAATGATAATAAGTTTGTTAAATTTTCATTGACTTTAAAAAGAGGTTGTATATTAAAAATTATTTGTGATCTTATAAGTTCTTGTAGACTTTTAATATGACCTGAAGGCAGGAGTTCTTGACCTTAGATTTTGAAATTTTCGTAAAAGTTAAATAAGATTTTAAGCCATCTATGATTTAAATTTACAACCCTATTCGTTAATGAGAACATGGAAGTGAAACTCAATGTTTCAAATTGTCTTACGATTTTTAATTCATGCATGGCGTACAGTATATTAAGATCAAGTTTTGAAAGAATAACTAGTCAGTAATTTCAGTATTTACAAAAAAAAAAATTAATAATAATAATAATAATAAAAAAATAAATAAATAATAATAATAATATTAATGAGGGTGAAATGTTAGCTGAGAAATTTTGAAGCATAGATTTAGGGTTTAAAATTGACTCATTTCAGTGGTACGCCCAATTATACGTCTAAAAAAACTTATAACAATATTTTCACCACAATATAATGTCACCTTCAACACTGAATCAGGAAGGATATTTTTAGTAGGAATAACTCCTATAAATTTTACCCTTAATTTTTGTCATGCCAATTATAACAGTTTTTTTTTTCATAACCCTGACTTATTTGGTTCATTCTAATTTTTTTCGTAATGAATATATATTGATTAAGGGATGTGCATTAATTCAAAAGTTTACCAATTTTTTATAGTTCCTTACCCAAAAATTTAAAGTTCAAAAAACTTCAAATGTATAAAGGGATGTATGACACGTGCTAATTGTGTTTTTGTTTTCAGCGCACTTTCATACATTTTATTTTATTTTATTTCAATTTTTGTTTGTTTACAAGTTAAAACAATCATTGGTAAATTAATGCTACTTTATTATTTTACTTGTAGACGCAAAAATCAAAGAATGCATTAAACATGCATTTAAACCTACTATATAGCTCACTCAACAAAATAAAAAGTATATAAGCCCAAATCATAGAAAAAAAATATATGCATTACAGTCTATTTTGGTAAAAAAAAAAGTATAAAAAAAAAGAAAAAGAAGAAGGAAAAGAAGAAGTTCAAACACACTGAAGAAACACATACTGTATGTACGTATACTTATAGCTCGGTATACATATTATTTACGTGTACAAAGTAATAAGAATAATATCATAGTATAAGTATACTTATACTATGATAATATCAAACGCTTTTTTTTCTTGTTGTTTTTGTTGAAACTTTGTATCAAGAAGATAAAGTTTTGTATTATTTGGATACACTCATGTAATATTTTTAAGTTAATTTTCAGTCTTCAAAAAAGTGCTTTATTTCAAAATTACTTTTACTAATTATTTACTAAATTACTTTATTTAATTTACGTTTTATTTATTATTATTTTTTTATTATTATTTTTTTTTTTGGTTGTAGTTTGCTATATAAGTGTTTAAAAATTCAAGAAAAATAATAAAGAAAAACACACTTATAGCTCTAAAAGTCAAGAAACAAACACTAGTAACTTTTATGTAAAATAAATTTTATTTAAATCCTCAATTTTTAAAAAGAAAAATCTTTTACTCTTTTCTATAATATAGACTCTGTGAGTGGTTAAAATTTAACTTGATGGAGTTAGATACATATATGTATGTATAATGTAGAGGGGATCGAAGTAAGGACTTGAATTTATTCACACACAATCATGACACTTAAAATGTTGACTTGGTAAGCAGGGGTGACAAGGCGTACACCCAATAGTTAGTTTTTTCATGCATATAAAATAAGTCCATTAGTGTGGAAATATGACGCAGCTTATTATGTATTACACTTAACTAAATAAGAAGAAAAATTGTACCAAAGTTTTTATATAAACTGGTTTACGTATATTTATATTAATTTTAAGATTAAAAAATAAAAAAAAATTGACAGCTTGTGGATGTTTAAGAAAATATTTTTTTTTCTTTTTTTTTTTTTGCACCTGTTTGGTGTGGTTTCTTTCTATCATCTTTGTATATAGGCTTATCTTGATGTGGGTGTTTTGTGTATAAATTTAATATATTATATTACAATAATGATTTTAATAATGTCCACCCTGCTGATTAATAAAAAAAAATGTATATAGGGTGTAAGCGCATGACGTCATACTGGAGCGGAATAACATAATTGATAAACGGCATAAATATTATATGATAAATGTTAAAAAAAAACAAAAAAAAAAAAAAATTAAACTGCCCAACAATTTGAATAGCAGATTTCATAAATTCGACTAAATTTCAATTTTCTTTTTTCTTGCATTCACTCTTAATTTTTTACAAAAATTAAGCAATAAGATAAAAAAATAATATTTTAAATGTTTTCAGTTGTGAGAAATTTCTTAAAATCGTTTACACTCTTTGCAATTAATTTTATGAGGATTTTCAATAAAACATACAATTTTCTTCTTCATACAGCTTTTTTCTGCTCTCAAATGAGCTTGTTTATAACCATGTTTCGTGTGCTCGCGATGGATGAAAAGTAGCAATATATAGCTATTTAAAAAGCTTACTGATTTTTTTTTTGGGGCAAGGGGAACCAGATTAACAAGCATAATAAATAAAAGTATACAAACTGCATATAAAAGCTGTATCCATTTCACGTATATTAAATAAAAATTCGTAAAAATAATTGAAAAAAAAACAAAAAAAAAAAAAACGCAACTTCAAAAATAAGAAATTACACTTTAAAAAAGCATCGAAAACCTTGTATGCGATTTTGCAACGTTAAGAGTAATGTAGAATTAACGATTATGATACTACTGAAGTTCTTACGATATTATACAAATTAACGTTAATGACGTCCGAAGCGTTAGGGCCAAATGGATATATATATATATATATATATATATATATATACTATATATAATTTGCAACGACCAACTTTGACGTTTATATCATTGTAGCTCGAGACGTCATTTTCGTTTATATCGTTAGATTTTCAATGTTCAGTGACGTCATAACCGTCAATTCTATACAATACTTTAAAAAATGGTTCAAAATTGTGCACAAGGCTTTCAGCAAAATTATTTAAAGTGAATGGAACTGGAAGTACAACAAATTGGATGAATATTAAAAGTCAATCGCAACTCTCTATGTATTTGAAGGTTAATTGAAAATTCATTTTTTCCTTTGCAGATAATACTATGTATATAATATAAAGTAAAAATATAATATAATTATATCAACTTGAAGGATATCATAACTCTTGAAATAATTATACATAATTAATATTTAATTATATAAATAATTTAATGAATCATATATAACAAAATTATAAAAAGAATAATAATAATAAGTCGTTATTTATTTCAAAAAGTGGTATATAATTGACCAATATTATATCTTATAGTAAGTGTAAATATAGAAAGAGTAATTGCTTTGAGTTATTGTTTATAACACAATATGCACCAAGTGTGCACCAAGTGAGCACCAGAGCAACGTCATAAAGAATATCGGGCAGTAGCTACCTCCATGCATGCTGTCTGCAATTACCTCTCTCTCTCTCTCTCTCTCTCTCTCTCTCTCTCTCTCTCTCTCTCTCTCTCTCTTATACTCTCACTCCATATTTCCGTAACAATTTATGAGTGATAATATACATACTTTAAGTACTGTATACACGACTGTAATAATATATTTTACAATTCAAAAAATTTGCGCTAAATTTTCTTTGTTTTTCTCATAAACATATAATACTTTTGATGGTTAAGCTCTCATAATCAAGTATACAGAAAAATATAAACTTAATTTTACTAAATTTTAATTTTGCAAATTTAAAATAGAAGAATAACTTTGTATTTGGAATAAATTATTGTAAATGCAATGAGTTTTTCTCTAAGTTGTTACTTAGTTTCTCTAAGTTGTTGTATTTTCCTGTATGCTCTTTTTTTGAATAAAGACGATTATTTATTTATTTTATTTATTTTTCAATAGATTTTTTTTTAATTTCAACCACTGCTTTGATAAATTCTGCTTTTACAATTTTATCTATATGTCACATTTATGATGAAAGAAAAAAAAATATTGTCATATTTTTCTATCGTATTTCTAAAGTGACACCACTTCATTCTTTTCATTTTCTTCACGAAGTTACATCGCCATAAATTGCCGTCATTTATAACTGACTATCTTCTATATCAAGACAAACTATATCTTATAAAAATGACAAGTTCACACTTGCAATTAGAATAAGTTTATATATAATTTGTATATGAAAATAACCTTTATGTACTCTAAATCTATCATACACATTAACTCATATAATAATTCTTCATTACCTTATGTGTGTTAATAGGAAGAATGACGTATATAATAATTTTACCGTTTAAATTTATGATTAAATATATAATAACAATTTTAATACATGTATCTTTTTTCAAGATGAATATTATATAATTTTTATTTTTAAATAAGTTGGCTGTTTTTTTCCGTAATTTGAACCTGGATTTAATGAAGAAGAAAAAAGTTATCTTTGTCAAACAATGACATTGTTGTTTTCTCACTTGTCATATATAATGTATAGAGAAAGTGAAAAATAACCCTTTTTTGTTGTGTTCTGAATATACTTGAAAAACATTTCTGAGAATTCCTTGTTAGTCTGCGTTAGTTCCTTGGTAGTTATTGTTTGACAAAATAGAAAACTAGATCAGCACATGTCTATAGATAAAATAAGACCTTGCGAACGTGACATATTTTTTGTCTAGCTTTTATAAGTATGAATATGTTATATAAAAATGATTTTAAAAAATGCTTTCATATTAAAACTTTAGTTCTTATGACTCTCCAGACTATGCTTCATCTTATTCTCTGTCTGTCTGTCTGTCTGTCTGTCTGTCTGTCTGTCTGTCTGTCTGTCTGTCTGTCTGTCTGTCTGTCTGTCTGTCTGTCTGTCTGTCTGTCTGTCTGTCTGTCTGTCTGTCTGTCTGTCTGTCTGTCTGTCTGTCTGTCTGTCTGTCTGTCTGTCTGTCTGTCTGTCTGTCTGTCTGTCTGTCTGTCTGTCTGTCTGTCTGTCTGTCTGTCTGTCTGTCTGTCTGTCTGTCTGTCTGTCTGTCTGTCTGTCTGTCTGTCTGTCTGTCTCACTTTTTATTTTTAACCATTTGCCCAAAGTATAGGTAGGTTCAATATAATTTATGTCATAAAACAATTTTTAATTTTCTGTTGTGTAAATTATCTGAATTAACATCATTGATAAAACAGTTAACCCTGTTATATTATCTTATGACACCTGCTACAAAATTAAGGGTAAACGAGGTCCGAGACGCACAGGTCTGGTATTAGGAGCCCAGATGATAGTTGGACCAGAGAATTGATAAAATATAAATATATAGTTCAATACAGAGCTATAAAGTATTTTTTTCTGGTTTATCTTGGTATCAAAAGTATCAAAAATAAAAATTATGCAATAATGTTAAATCTATGCTTAAAAACGCATACAAAATTTTTATGAATAATCTCCGAAAAAGGGAAAAAAAACTACCGCGTCATTATGGAAAAAAAAATTAAACAATACAAATGTTAGTAAAAAAAAAATAACGATTTCTATGTAGAAGATTGGTTTAAATTAAATAATATAAATATACTTTTTTTACGCGATTCTAACATTTATCACTATGACAGGATTCAAACTGAACAATTCTATTCAAACAATGACTCGGGTATCAGTGACAGTTTCCATTTTGATTACATATATTATATAAAAATATTTCATTATTCTCATAGGTCTTTTTCAAAGCCTTACAAAAGTTATGTTGAAATTTTGCCATACATCATGTGGGAAACAGTAACTGGTTCAGGAAATGATTTAAGATGGAGTTGATTTGACAAAATTAAGTTCATGAGAGATTTTTAAAAACACTTGATATTCTTACTTGAGAAAAATGCTTTTTTTTTTTTTTTTTTTTTTTTTTTTTTTTTTTTTTTTTTTTTGCTATTTAGAAACAAATTTACAATAACAGTTCTAAGTAGAATTAGGAAAAAATTCTATTGCATATTTTACAGCAGAAGAAAATAGAACAATCCTTAAAGGAATAGACCAGAGAAAAACATAAGCATTTATATCACAAAACACTTGATGGGATTTACATAAATAACATAAGTTTGTAGTCCCATATAGCAGTGATCAGAAAATTCGATTTATGCAACCCGCACAACATTTTTATAATAATTTTTGCATGTTTCTGACGTCATAAACATGAATTTTCACGCATATTGTATACTTTACAGTTTTTTCACTCTCTCTCTCTCTCTCTCTCTCTCTCTCTCTCGTGGAGCTACATTAACATTCTGGTAGAAATTGTCATCAGTTTTGAAGATCCTATTTTGTCCTTATTCATTAAAAAGCACATGTTGTTTCATGTAGTCTATGACTTTAAATGAAACTTCTCTAAATTAAAAACGAAAAGAAAAAAAAATTCAACAACTCTTTCAAGTAATTTTCCCATGGGAGAAAATGACACAATGTAAAAAACCTTCAATGTATTATAAAATGTATCCTGATTTTGTTGATTTGGCTTCATCCTTGATTCTTCTCTTATATGAAGAGTGTTGACCTTTTTGTGTACGAGTGCACGCGTGTCGACTAACCTCTATCTCTCTCTCACTCACACAGTACTTATACACTCTAGCTGTTACTTAGCTATTGCCAATGCCACTCAAGCTAGCCATGTTGTAAACTAGCCAATAATAGCTAAAGAGTAAAGTAGTATTTTTCTTGAAGCTTGATGCATATTATAATAATATGCACTCTGTATGTTACATACAGTTTATATAGTATGCAATCGTAACTTGGTTATATATATACATATACACATATATATAAATGCATTTTCTTGTTTCAAGCCAACAATGTGACCAACTGTTTAATCAGTGTCATTGTTGCGAAAATTTTAAATGTTTTGTCTCTCTTAATACTACACTGAAAGAAAATGATTGTTTTTCATTGTAAAATAAATTTAATAATTCCTTTTTTTTTTTTTTTTTTTTTTTTTTTTTTTTAGCATCATAGTTTATATTACCTTCAATAGCATGTGCACCAAATTACAAATCACTTTGTCCATTGGTTATGTTGAAAAAATAACTTGGTCCTATATTTCCCGTGTTATTTTTTTACTACAAAAATATACTATGTATAAATATACTAAATTTATACTATAAATTGATTTAAAATTTGGTACACATGCTAATGTAATATGCTAAAAAAATATATAAAAAAAGTCATGTCTGCGGTTAATCATTAAATAATAATTACCATTCACAATGCCTTATTTACTTATAATTATTTTACTAATTTTTCCATGCAATAAATTTAAAATTAACTAATAATATCCACTTTTTTTTAAAGCTATACTAACCGGTGAAAATTTGTGGTCAAAAATTTTAAACCGTGAATCACTGAAAGTTCATATTGTAATGTTTAAGGATAGGAAATTACTGTAGAGGTTCTTTGCCGTTTTATTGCACGCATCTTATTAGTTTTACGTCACTACCGGTAACGAATGTTGACGTGTTGAAGTAAAGATTTGAAACATATGATTCTTTGATCGTTATTGATTTAATTGATACCTTTATTTCTAATTTTTCATCTGCTATAGATAAATTTATTTTGTAATTATACTTGGATATAATTGTGTTATGTAAAAACATAATTTAATGTGACATGTAATGTAAGGAAAGTAAACCAACTGATAAGGTTATGTCTTGGTTGGATTTTGTATCATAAAAAAAAAAAAAAAAAAAAAAAAAATCTCGTCAAAAAACAGAAAAATCTGTCAAATATAAATCGTTGGCTTTAGAGTTTTTAAGTGTCGTAAATTAAATAATAATAATAATGCAATGCAATGCAATTCTCAGAAGACAAATATTATTATTATATACACGAAACTTCACCTCTAAGCTGACGAAACGATGACCATAATCTGTTGTATCTGCTGATACAACATTTGAATCTATTGCTTTATAAAAATGCCATGTAGAATAAATAATACGTTATTATAAATATAGTTAAAGTTTCCATACAACTACATTGTATTGTATTAAGGCAATAAAGTACAATTTTATACCACAAAGACTGTACATTATGATTTACTATAGAAGTAAACAGTACATGGTTTGCATTGAAACTAGGTACACGCTTCAAAATATTTCTATATTAAAATACTTTAATACAGCATTTGAGTTCTTTTTAACTCTATATAATATAATGTTTCATAATTAACTTGATTAATTTATTTTCTATATTTTTTCTTTATTTATTAGGGTAAAAGAAACCAATTATAATTTTTTTTTTACAGTTATTTCAATAGCCTTTTTTTAAAATTATTGTAACACTAAAAGACCTTGAAAAATAATAATCTCATTCATTTGAAAATCAATAGCAAAGTATCTATTAATATAATATTATAGAAAACGTGGGCGTTGTTGTTGTGTATATATGAGTTATATGATAAAATAAACCAGATACTCGGTACATACATGTTTAATCATAGTACATTGTATTCCAGATTACGACATTTATCATTGAGATATATACACTGAGAAAACAAAATATGAGTATTCATATTCACAACTCATTTATATGATTTTTGGACTACTGAATGAAGAGAGAGAGAGAGAGAGAGAGAGAGAGAGAGAGAGAGAGAGAGAGAGAGAGAGAGAGAGAGAGAGAGAACATTATAACAGTTAACCTAAAACACATATTAAATTACGTCAAATTTTGTATTGCTTCTTGATATTTTACTTACACTGAAAATAAAAGGTCGACAAAACCTATAATTTGTATTTCTATCTATTTATTATGTTAAACCCCTTGTCAACTTACTTTTTTTATTATATATAATACTAGATTGATAATTACCTTACCTTATTAATAATATTATATATTATTATCCATGAATTAGATACCAACACGTTGATTTTGTATTTATTTTCATTTTGACTGTTATATCACGTATCTGACGTCACAGATGGGGCCGTGATAGGGATAAAAAAACTTGAAGGAGGGGCTTAAATTTATCACGTGACCAGAGCGGTGACTGTGATTGGCGGTGGTACATTGTGACGTCAGATACGTGATATAACAGTCAAAATGAAAATAAATGAAAATAAATACAAAATCAACGTGTTGGTGTCTAATTCATGGATGATAAGGTATGGTAATTATCAATCTAGTATTATAAATGATAAAAAAGTAAGTTGACAATGGCTTTAATAACTCACTATTTTGATTTTGAAAGTAGTTATAGTAAAACCGCAATCCTGTACAATAAAAACTCTATAATTCTGGGTAGAATTTTAACTTACTATTAAAATTTTAACTGTATACACATAGCCCATGGTTCACAATATTTATAATGTCTGTTTGGTAAAAAAATGACTCAAATATAATTGATATTATCGTTACAAATTCTCACTTGTATTGAGAAATAATATTTTCATAATTTTTTTAATATTGAGGAAGACCCCAAAAAAAAATTAGGGGGTAATTTTATTTCATATTCTAAAAGAGGACATTGTCCTAAATCGATAGATATGCAAATTTGTAATTTTTTAGTTGATTAATTATTTCAAATAATTTTTGAAAGTCGCTTAATGACATTACGGTCTTCAAAATTTTCCTGTCCCGGACAATGTCTTCTTTTAGTAAACATGAAATAAAATTACCCCCTAAATATTTTGTAGTCTTCCTCATTGCACTTTGTATCGACATATGGGTTAAAATAACCACACACACACACAGAGGTGTACACAGAGAACCTATAAATGAGTAATATTATTTTTATTTTTCAGTGTACAGTATTCATGAGCCTAAAAAAAAGTTGTATAAGAAACAATGCAATTTATCAACGTATATAGTAAATATAAACGATTACAATATAAATTGTATCTTGTTTTTGAATAAAGACGATTATTTATAATTTTATATATATGTATATATAGCACCATGCGCTTATCTAAACTCTGCATAATAATGTAAAACAAAAATACATATTAAATTTTTTAACACTTAAGTGAAAAAGTGCAGTTAAAGAAGTGATATTCTTTTTTTTTTTTTTTTTTTTTTTACTTTGAGTCTTACCGCTTATTTATATAAGTATTATAACTCAAGGCCTCTTTAAAGTTTTTAAGTACATAAGAAGCAATGTATAATATTTATGTATGTATGTATGTATATATATATATATATATATATATATATATATTGCATCTTTGCAATAACACAAAACACCTTTGTAGAAAATATAGCAACTCGTGCTGCTGTTGTGCATATGTGTATGGTGGGTGTTAGAGAGAGAGAGAGAGAGAGAGAGAGAGAGAGAGAGAGAGAGAGAGAGAGAGAGAGAGAGAGATTGCAACTTGTTGCTAAGGTGAGAGTGAGAGAGAGAGAGAGATGAGAAATTTCTTTCTGCATGATTCTCTCTTTCTCAGAGATATACATACTGTAGATTCAAATAAACACCTGCTTTTTCAATACAAGACATTTTTATCACTTATAACTTTAATGTTTAAGGATATTTTATCTAGTCTTTTTCTTCTGTATCATTTTATTTTTTATCGTAAAATGTATTATATAATATAGTTCTTATAATAAATAAATCGAATAATAAAATTTTATTATACAGTATTTTAAAATAATACATAATATCAAATTTGAGTGGGTTTTTTTATATTCAGAATACAAAAATTGAGTACCTTATTTTTGGGTGTAATTTGAAAGTTTATAAAATTCATATGATAAAATTTTTACAGCTCATAATTAAGGGTAAATTTGAAATTAACATGGGGTTATATGGGCTTAGAAGAAGCCAAAAGTAAAAAATGCACTTATCATATATCTATAGCTTCTTTACATTTGTTGCCTTATGTTGCCTAACAAATATTAAAAAAATATGTAATGCTGATATCTGCTACTAGATTCACCGTGCGTGGGGTCTAGTTCGTTAAAAAAAATGCAGGTTGGCATATTATTATGTAATCTTCGTGACGTCACAAACATTAAGCGTGAATGGTAATAAGCTCAGTATAAACCGCATGGAAAAAAAAATTGCACAACTAAAGACTGCAATGCATTACTAAAATTGCAAGTTATTCATTTCATTTCAGTTCACAACGATCAATATCGTTATTTATTTTTAAACGATTCTAACGCTTATGAAGTCATTTACGTTTTCGTCGTTATAATGTATAATGAAATTATAAATATTTATTTCAATACTTAACACATTTTAAGCAGCCAATCACAGTAGCTCATGATGTGAAGTTTTAAAATATATTGCCTGTGGTTTTATTCAGCAGATAAAATATGTAATTCTTATTTAAAGAAATGATATTTATGAGTAATAAAACTTTATTGTTTTGAAATAATATATATTTTAAATTGTGTTTTGAATTTTATACATAAGTATAAAGTTTTAAAACTTTTATAAATTTTAAGATTATGAGAGTTGAAGTACATAAAATCTCTCATTCTTCTATTAAAACTGCATATAAATTAAAATTACAAAAATAAATATAATAAGATAAATAATTTATATTTTAAACTATATTAATCGTGACGAAAAAAATACATTATATTTCTATATAATATTAAACTCATAATTTCAAAACAAAACATTGTTATTGTCTTTATTTTTTTTTACGATTAATAAATTTCATTCATTATTATGCCATATGAAACACCCACCTACTCAATCTCTATCCTGTATACATACACTAAACTACAGACGGTAAGTATATTTATATTCTCATCATGCTATACGTACATCATTGTATAATAATACACTGTAAAATTTTGTTGTTTAAAACGTTTTACATTACGTAGTTTATGAATGTTTTAAAGTAACCCTGGCTTTAAGTAAAAATTTCTCCTCGTTGATCAACCACGAGATGGGACTAGTAGATTATGTCCCTCAATAAACTGGGAAGAAAACTTGTAAAGTAGGCAACTAGCTTTACAATTTCTACTGTAGATCCAGATTTCATGACGTCATGAATTTCAAAAGTGGCCTACCTTACAATTTTTTTATCCAAGGTTTCTTAAGGTGCAGAAGGTTTGATGTAAATCAGATGTCTATGTGGTTCCAATCTCATGAATTTTACTTTTTTTTTTAGTTTATGTTTGAGGCCCAGTATTCCTCTAACCTCTAAGTATTGCAGAATGAACGATGGTGACGTCAATAAACATTGAAAAGCTGTTGATAAAAATGTACATGACGTCACAAGCGTTAGGATCACACTGAAATAAATATCAAAGTTTGCCGTTGTTGTTTTTTTTTTCATTCTGTTCTAACGATTGATTTTGACATCACTTTACGTTTTTTTTTTCTTTACAATTTCAGCGATTAGTGACGTCGTAACCGTTTATTCTACAATACTTACATAACTGTGTACAACACATTGAGTTTTTTTGTGTTTTTTTTTTTTTTTAGTTATGTGAATATTTAACACAGCACAAATTTATAAACATAATACGCAAAGGTTTGAGCAACGGAAATGTTATTGGTTAAAAACAGAATACAAATTTGGTCCTACGATAGAAAAAAAAAGTATTTTGTGGTAGTGATAGAATTTTTCATTAATTTAAACGAACTTTTTAGATTTTTTTTAGAAGCTGTGGATTTTTTTTTTTTTTTTTTTTTTTAATATTTTTATTTTGAAAATTTGCAAAATTGTATACAGGATTTTCAAAGTTAATTTTTTATTGTAGTGTATACAATAAAATGAATAGTGTATACAGGTGACCATATTGCTTTTTTATTTCCTTCTCTTTGTTTTACAATATGACTGCTTCTTCAATGTTGCTATTTGAAAGATGTCTCTCTCTCTCTCTCTCTCTCTCTCTCTCCCTCCTCGTGTAAGGCATTACAACAATATCTCTCTCCTTTTCTCTTTATAAATTCCATAAACACATTTTAACATGAACATTATAACACTTCCTATATTTTATTTTCTTGATTATAATTATTATTATTTATTTTTATTACAATAATTTTACAATGTCATATATTTGAACAGTTATATTTAATTATAAAATTTTATTAAGTTAAATAAAAAAAAAGAAGCCTTGAAAATGTTGATTACATAAGATATGATAAATAAATTCTTGGGACATGAAATGATTTTATTATCATAAATGATTAATACTTCATACGCATAATAATAATATTAAGTACGGTGTCATAATAATAATAAAATAATCATTAATACGCTACTCTGTTTTAATTGATAGGATATACAGATATGCATTTTTACATGTTGCATTCAATTGGATAAATAATGTTGAATAGCATTTCAGTTCATTTACTATTGTATGTTTGTTTTGCATTATGAATAACTATTAAAAAAATATATACTAATAAAAAGCTTCTTGCATGATTACAACATTATTTTTAAAGGCGCAGAACATCTTGAACAAAAAACATGTCTAACATCGTCTAACATACTTAAATATCAACGTTGATTTGGCCGGAGTCATTGATTTATAATTTATTTTACATTTAAAGGCGTAGAACATCTTGAACAAAAAACATGTCTAATATCCTAACATACTTAACTATCAACGTTGATTTGGCCGGAGTCATTGATTTCTAATTTATTTCCATATAAGAAATGACAGCTGCGGGTATATGACGTCACAGCTCGCCTGTTTCCGCGCGCGTGGACTAGTGAGCTGTGACGTCATTAACCCGCAGTGGCGATGTTTTAAATGGTGTTTTAGGCATATCTTGCTGTATGCCTAGAAATGAAAAAAAATATCCCTGTACATCACTTTAAGCAGTATTTTTGTCTACTAAAATTATTGATAGAAATTAATATAGCTTAATAATATAATAATATAGATTTATTGAGCAAGAAATTATACAGACATAACAGTCAAAGTCACAAATGATGCAATTGCTCAAAAACTCTTTAAAAAAATAAACATAAAATGTATAGAAAATTTTATATTATTAAAAGTTATTTTTTTAATTATAAACAATTTTCTGAATATGAGACACAAAAATTAATAAATTTCAACATTATATACATGAAAATTAAATTAAATCAAGAATAAAACTATTGTGCAACAGTAATTTCCTTTACTCTAATGTACCACATTTTAAAAATTGAACAAAAAAAAACAAGCACAGCTTTACCAGAAGTCACGCTTGAGTTTTATCTCAGTTGCTGCTACTTAATATCTGTCTTCAAATTAACTACATTAAAAACTTGAGGTTGTGAATATCACTCACAACAATCATGGTGACAAAATTAGACTTACTTTAAAGCCTACTAAACTTACATACTTTGATTAATGAAACAAACTTACTTAATTATATATAATTATATATATATATATATATATATATATAATATCATTAATATCAAAGATATTCCGGTACTATGGCAGTTTGGTACCTAATTGCATACGGAAACTAAAACTCAACATAAGCCCTTTTTATATGCAGAATAATATTTACAGTACAGTATGCAGTAATTTTGATTTGCATGTAATGTATTTCTCACTGAGGTTTAGTCCAAAAAAAATCCATTTAAAACCATTAAACTTTCATATGCAATCAAGTTTATTGCACCTCTTAAAAAATGTAAAATAATATATATTTTTTTAGTAAATTTAATATTCTTTGCATAGTGTAATTATAGATGTAGCCAGTCATAGGTGATATGAAAAAATTACACGTTCTCAATACTGTTATCCTTTAGCGTTACAAAACTACCCTTTTATCTTTTTTTTTCTTCTCTTTTTTAATAATTAACTACTGCACAAAGGCTTAAAATAATTAAATTATAGCGTGTTGTTCAATGTTAGAAAACATGGAACAGCTATTTGTCCACTTTGTATAGATGTAGGTATATATTACATCACTAAATAAATCCAAAGTACCCGGTCACCATCGATATAATATATATTAGTTTCGAAATCGTGATTATACATAAAAGTAATAAATTGATTTATATTACGTAATAATGTATATTAATAATAAATTGATATCAAGGAAAATATTTAATTATTTATGGCAGTTATACATGATTTGTGCATTAAGTTCAAAATGTATTTTTAAATTATCTAACTTTAAAAAAAAAATCTTCGTTTTTTATTCGTTCAATGTGATTTATTAACTAACATATTATGATATTGATTTATATCTGATTTTGTTGTCAATGAGATAAATGAAATCGATGGCATAATACAATAATTGAAAAGTTCAACTATACAATTGATGACTTACTGTGTATTATTAGAATATATTTCATTGTTGTAAAGTTATACTTTGTTTAATGTTAATTGTTAGTAGTAAAATGAGTTTGGTCTCTTTAGTTTTCAAATGGATATATGTCTCAATAAAAGGCTTGCAAAAAGGGGTTAAGTAAAAAAAAAAAAAACTTTACGACAATGACTATTATAAAGTGCTAGTAGACGACTTTGTGTTCCTGTTTCAAGTTCACGTGCTTTCTTAAGGGGTGAATATTTTACAATTTTTATCTTATCTATACTGAAATTTTTACTGCAGCTTACTGAGCATCAAAGCCATTTTTTTAAGCACTTCAATCAATTTGGTTTTTAAGTATTTTTTTATACAAAGAAAAAATATATATATAACAACTGGTAGATTTATTCATAATAGTAATATACATTTATTATAGGATTTCTTTTTTTCTTAAAGATCATTTTTTAAATTTAAGATTCTCTGAGAGAACTTGATTTTACTATCAAATTATTTTCAGGCTGTTCAGAGTAGTGAAATTATTTTCATTACCATTATATTTGTTAATTTACGCCGAGTGGTAGTAAACAATGCCTGCTACTTAAAATTAGTAAAATACCAAAAATTAGTAAAAAGTGGACGCAAGTACTTTATGCTTTTAAAATTTTATAAAAAATCATTGACTTTAAAAATCTAAAATAAGGGGGGTGGAGGTCATTATGCATAGTAAAAAATCAATTTGTTCTTTATAGATTTAATACATTAAAAAATTATTTCAAATAATATTTTTGTAATTTTAATTTTGAGTGAATATCATTTGATGGTGCAATATAAACTAGATTTTACTGATTACGTTATTTAGGAGCAGTATTTTGATAGGAAACGTTTACGAGTGCGACTGCTTATACATTGGATGCAAGATTTCAGATTTGATTTATCACAATAACACACAGAAAAATGGTAAACTGATACAATATTTCATAATAACATGTATAGATTAAGATTTACATCAACGCAGAAGTTCTATCTTGTTACAACAACAGCAAACTAGATATTTAGAGGGTTTTTTTTTTTGTAAAGCCATAATCTTTCTCCTTTTTTCCTTAACGTAACTTTGTTTTATAAAACCCATACATTTTTTTTTACTTTTTATCTTATCTTATCTGATCTTTACTTTTTTTTTTTTTTTTTTTGGCATTGTACACTGTGGCGTAATTTGCAAGTATATTCGCGAGTATTGTATCTATAATGTATAAGTAAGACACGTGTAAAAGATGTACTGAGACTAAAATAATAATAATAAAAAAAAGTAGAGGGTCATACGGTTGCTATGCGTATTATATTATGCTTTTATACCATATCTTTTTATGCAGATTTTTTTTTCTCTTCTTTACTTTTTCTTTTATCTGCAACGATCCCGTCCCAGCAACGTCGTCTATACATATGAAGAATTAAACGTCTTGAAATGCATGACTGGTTTTTAGCATAATATAATATTATACGACGTATTATAACCTACTATGTTTTATCCATATACAGTATAGGCTGTCAAATGTTTGAAAGAAATCTACACGACACAATAAACATCCAAATTTCTATATTATTATACTTACTGCATTTTGCTCTCGCTCTCTCTCTCTCTCTCTCTCTCTCTCTCTCTCTCTCTCTCTCTCTCTCTCTCTCTCTCTCTCTCTCTCTCTCTCTCTCTCTGCAGTATAAGTTAAAAATAAATAATCATTTTCAAATGTTTGTTTAAAAAAATATGTACAAAATTTAAAATCGTAAACTTTTACTAATCGATTATTTATTTCATTTATTGTCATCCAAAAACAGGCTTGCTCCTGATGCATTTGTTGGTACACACAGAACAAAAAAAAGTTTGTAATTAATTGCAGTATACATTTAAAATTACAGTCATGCATGCACTCACATAAAAAAATTATAAAATCAATTCACGTTATTTATAAAATAGTTTCGTTTAAAATATCAATATACACTTTTCACTAATAATAGTTCTAGTAATAATACGAAAATCGCACTTCATTTGACAAAATTGAATATAGAAATATGTATGATTTCTCAACGTTCTTTTAGGAGCATGAAGGATGATTATAATAACTTTTAGGTATTCTTTTTAATTACTTCTTAGACTTAAGTATAATAAAAAACATTCTTGATAATGAGATGGGACCTTTTACATAAAAGAACAACAAATGAAAGGGGCCAAAATATTATTTTGATTTTTTTAATTATCCATTCACTTACGAATACAAATAAATATTCAATGTTTAAAATGAGCAAGAAAAAAATAACATAAAATAGTTGATTACAAGAATTATAACACAAGCAATTTGGTAGAAAGGGCTATATATATAAATCTTATAAAATATATGACTTAACTTTTTATAGCACTACATGATTGTGACACTTTGTCATCTTGAAGTATTAAACTTTTATTTCTCCAGTCTCATAAATGTTTAAAAGTTTTTTTTTTTTTTAGAACATTAAGTGTTACATTATGAAATATTTTAATGATAATCTCTTATGAAATAAAAAGTATTAATTAGTTTAAATCATTCTTCTCTTATAATTTTATGTAATTTTTTTTGTCTATAATGGTGTATTGTATAGAAAAAAATATCAGTGGCGTAACTACCAGGGGGGAAGAGGGGGAAGTTCCCCCGGGCCCGTCGACTTCTGGGGGCCCGTCGGCTTCTGGGGGGGGGGGGGGGGGGCGTTGATGCTTGGCGCAAAAATAAAAATAAAAAAAAAAAACATAAGAAAAACTTGGAAATATTAAATTTTATGTTGAAAAACAGTATTTGAAAGTCAAAGTGGATCAATCAAATAATATATTTTGTGACAGAGGGTATTAGCATTAACTACATTTTTTAACTGTCACCACCTTCTAATTAAATTTTCTATAAATGTCTTCTTCAAATATCATAAAATATGTATTTTTTCTATTTATAGCATTAAAAATTAATTATTGACAAAAATTAAAATCAGATGATGGCAAGCAAAAAAAAAAAAATAGTATTTGATTTTTTTTATATCAAATCGGTTTTTGTTATTTTTATTTTATACTGTATTTTTATTTTACTTGATATGAAAATTTCCCGGGTAGGTTTGGATAGCTCTTTCAAATTTTATAATTTTGAAAGGTTCAATTAATTGATCTTCATTCAGTAAAATAACAAAAATATACCCAATATTACACGCATATATGTCACCTCCTGCTTGGTGACGAGAATTAGGAAATTTTGTTATTATTAAAAATATTATTTTTACTCTTGCAGGGGTTACTAACTTCCCGAAAAAAAAATTACATAAATTTGAATTAGGGGGAGAAAAGCAGTATATTTTTTAAAACAATTATTTTTTTAATAAGATTTCATGCCGTGATAATTTGTTTATGTCTTTTAATTAAGATTTATTCCTTTATTAATTAATTTTTTTATAAATATAAAAAGTAATGTATTAACTCTTGCAGGTGGGATGTGTTAGGTGTTTGAATTGTCGCGGGGCTAAGGTTCAACGTCTTTAATGTGTTAAATACACAGGACGAAGGTAAAGGACTAAGTCGACAGCTGTCCCAAGTAAAAAAAGGTGAACCAGGTTCTTGTGTACAGATACATTAGGTATCTCACATTTACTTCACAATAAAGATCCATTGGTAGTTTTCAGTAGTATTACGCGCTGATAACCCTTATGGACCAAGCAATAAAAAGCAACAACTTAGGCTTCTTGGTCACGAAAATGGATTTCTGTTAATGCTCAGCATCTTAACAATGATGTACGCAAGTATATTAGTTTTACCGCTCACCCCGGTTTATTGGCTACTTAACCTTCCTCACATTTCTGTTTTTTTTTTTTTTTTTTTTTTTTTTTTTTTTTTTTTTATACTATAGGGTACTGTGGGAAATTTAAAAATTAAGACCAAAGAATAGGGCCACCCCACAGATGTGGCTATAGCGTGGTTGCATTAATGTTTAAGTTGACGCCATAAGTGAGTACTAAATAAGATGGGCCGGTATGGGAAAATGGCACATTTTGTCAGTTTAAAAATACTTCGCAATAATTTTGAAAGTATTGATACTATTAACAAGTTGAATTAGGTTTTAAGTTTGCGAGAAAAATAACAATGAGGAAAAAATATATCTACAGTATACTTATTTTCTAAAGAAAATAGTGAAAACACACGTTTGCCCTATGCTGTAAGCAATGTTATTCGTTGCTCAATTATGGCATTGAAGCGCAAAAGCTCAAAGCAACCTCTGATTGCTGTATAAATAATAATAATAATTTTCAAGAAATCAGACATTTTTCTTTATCCTTATACTTTTTCGAATGGCGTGTCAAAAAATTCATTTACTATACAAGATCTATACAATATTATGTAATAAAATGTGTATTATTGACATTATTAATGATTCTTGTAACGCAATAATGAAGCTATTTATAAATAATATGATTTCATTTTTTAAGTTCTAATTAAACATTTTTTATGTAAGTGTATGAAATTTTCTTACTTTAAATGTGTTAAGTAATGAATTCAAAACATATTGTGTGTACTACACCAATGCATCGGGCGCAAGCCTGTTTTTGTTTTGCAATAAATAAATAAAACTGAACTTAACGATTAAAAATATTCTAGTTTTTTTTCTGTGTATGTATACTAACTTGAAATTCTACTATTATTTTAAAATGTGTTAAATTACTTAAAAAAATAAAATAAAAATTAATAAAATAAAAATAAAGGTCTTTGCATTATTAAGCATTAAAATTTTTAACCATAAAACAAACTAGTGGTGTTATGACAATAATAATAATTCTTAATTGTAAATGAAGTGATTAAAATTTACTCAACAAAGTTTAGAAAAAGCTAAATACCGATACACAAAGGGATAATACCGATATTACCGATTTTTAGTCCGATGTTCATGAAACCAAATAATTCTTAAATATATTACGATTTCAAAACCCTTAATTTTAAGAAATGAGATATAATTTAGTGATTTTATACAAATGCAATATAGATTAAAATTAAACTCAAGTGTTTTAATCTAATTTAAAAATAAGAAAGAAAAAAACAAATTATAAATAAACTGAATATTCTTTAATACAAACATAAAAATTATAATTATTTTATATAACCAACATTAACTTGACACTTTAAAAGTAACAATTAACTTTAAGTACACTAATTAAGTACAAATTTATTTAATTACTATTCTATTCTTTGTATCAAACAACCTCAAAGCATTTTTGTTTAAAAAATAAACAAGTTGCGGATGATGACAATTTTATTTTCATATGTTATTAAATGAAGACAAGTAAAAAAAATTTTTTAATGTATATTTTTGTATTTTTATTTCAAAGTTCATAGCTCATTGCTTAGTAGAACTAACTTCATATCCTACATTACATACTAACAGCTTGAAAAAAAAAAAAAAAAGTATTTGGCTACAAAAGTGCCAGCTGTTCAGAAAGGTCCTCTTAGAAACATCAAACTGAAAAGCTGTAATGTATCTCTCTTTCTATGCTTGGCTTAGAAAACTAAAATAATAATAAAAAAAAAGGATTCATCTCAATGTTTTAACTTTTTAAAAACTTGTATCATAATAAAATTTGTATGTACACTTACTTGTATAAGTACCATTTTAATATTATGTAAAAAAAAAAAAAAAAAAAAAAAAAAACTTTTCATGAAGTTTTATGTAATTTTAGAACTTCTTTTTTTTCCGTATATTTACTCTTGGCTTAGTTGTTTACGGTATACTGCAATGAAATATTGTTCTTACAAAAAAATATAGATTTCAACATAATATAGTGTATTCTTAAAGCTTGTTCTTTGTACTTCTGCTCAGGGTAGGTGCGAGCTAAGTTTTACGATCATGCAGCCATAAGCAAGTATTTTAGATAGTATCTTAAATTTTGACCAAAGGAACCAATAGTTTGATTAAATTATTAAAATTAATAAGCTAACTAGCTAGTTAAGCTAAAGCATCATGACGCCATAATACCTTTCGGTGTAGGCCAGGAATCAAACCTTTTCAGTATGGGCTTTAATGTATGATCTGTGGCTTACCAAACCTCAGGTTCAACCCGTTATGCACTATTCTGGGCTCGAATACCAGATCTGTGTAACCCGAACCACTGACTCTTGGAAAACCAAGATTTTATAGCACTTGCGTTAGCAAGCAGTGGTCAAACTGCCAGAACTTCTATGCCGCAACAGTCTTTTTACAATTTTACCCATCCAAGTATTTTGACCACGCTTGATGTTGCTCAACTTTGGTGATCCAACGGGAACCAGTTCAGATTAGCTATAGTTCACACAATAAAATAAGAGCATTTTTGATATCACAATTGAAACATACTTTATAATTTTTTTTTTGCAATTATTAATTTACATGTCAATATAATTAAATGAGCTAGTATAATTTTTTTTTCTTAAATTCTTCTTCTTCTTTTTTCTTTGTTTTTCTTTCTTCCTGACTTTTCCTGTCAGTGTTTGATAAAAACAAGGAAACAACTTTTTCTTTTTTCCTTTTTTCTTTTTCTTTTTTTCTTTTTATATATATTTTTAATAATAAATAATTAATTTCAACTTTTTTTTCTTCATATTATTTCAAGTCCAAGTTTGAACTTTCATATATAATACTTATTTTGTAGTCCACGTGTCAGAAAAATATTATCATATTCCGTAGACATTGAAACTTAAACATTACATGCATTGTACGTCATAAATGTGACTTTTTTGCTCCTTAACATCTCTAGACAATTTGCAACCTCACATGTATATATATATATATATAAGAGCATAAGTTTATCGCAATCTTTTTGTTCTCATTATCATTTCATACTTTACTCATTTGCTCTTTTATTATTCTATACTCTACACAGTGCACATATGTATAGTATAGACAAAAAAATAAATACATATGTAATAATTGTGCTAACTTGATGTGAGCACCATTATTAGCAACATAATTTTTTACAAACTTAATTTATGCTATATGTATTGCTAATGTATTAGACTGTGTAGCAAAATAATTGTATTTTACATCAAGATTAATCATGTAATTTTTAAAATAGAAACTATATGACATAAGTTAAATATTATGACATTATGTTAGAGACTCATAACAGACATTGTAAGGTATGTAATAAAATAATAATAAAACAAAATTGAACCGGCCGATAAGGCTTTGCCTTGGTTGGATTAAAAAAAAATAGTATTAATTTATTTTATACAGACAGTAACGTGTAACTTATATTTTCAATATAACTAACGGTTTTTATTTAATTGTATTTTTTTAATACTTCTTATTGTTGGAAATATTCAGTCAAAATTAGCTTAAAACATATGTAAAAGTGAATGCATCATATAAAATTTTTCCATTATATCAATGCTACAGTTTTAAAAATAAAATGCAAAAAAGGATGGTTTTGCAATGTTATGAATGATATAAGAAATTAGTATATCTGCTGTTTTCCCGCGTTTAAATGATTGCAGTGGTCCATCAGTGACAATAACTCAGAAAAAAAACTCATAACGCACAAATGTTTAGAGAGTACCTACGAAATACAATAATTGTAAACACAAGATTGTGATACTATATTTTACCATTAAAAATCTGGCACTATATATGGCACTGTATATTTACAGTGTTACTCTTATGTGAAAAACACTCGCTCGATTTATACAATCACAATCGTGTGAAGGATCGTCAAAGGATGAGTCATGAGTGTATTTTTACTAAATATTCAATCCTGTATAGAGGCTTGCGTCAATGCAGGTATGATGTGAGTACAAAAAAAAAAAAAATCTTCATAACCTTTAGAGTATACTCTCTACCTATTTTACTTGTCGTCAGTCGTCAGTATACCCATGCACTGGTATATTGATGGGTATAAGCATTCACAAGGAAGAGAGTGAAAACATTTTTGGATAATTTTAAGTACTATCTATATGGAGTATAATTTGATGTATTGATGTAAATGGTTTATAGAGACAATGCATGAAATTTTTATAATAAGTATCAGTTTTGTTTTAATTAAACTATTCAGTATAATAGCCTCTTCTACTTTGACTTTGAATATTCAAAAGTCACGCATTCTAGATTTTTTCAATTCAATTTCAATTGTATTATTTTATACATAATAGTACTTGTTTCCTCCCCCCTTTATTTTGTCAAAAAAAAATTGGACATTACTGTCTTTAAAACAGTCCGCAGTGTCTACTCATATGAAACTCGTACATAATAGGAGTGACAATTATTACATTGAAAATCAACAATTATCACTTAGTAAAAAGGGCCCAGAATATTGTATTCCTCAACTATATAATGCGCTACCATCTTAGTATTAAATAATATGAATCATATTTATTATTTAAGAATACAGTACAGAAATACCTACTTGAAAATATGTTTTACAGAGTATCTGATTATTTAGCAGTTAATAATATCAAATATAATTGATCTTAAATAGGACATAATTTGCTATAAATTTAATTCTATTTTGTTGTATGTGCGTTGTGTTTTGACTTGACTTGTTCTAATCTATAAAGACATGGAACGTAATAAAATCTTATATCTTATGTTATTATGAAATCAAATTTAAATTGTTATAAAATCTACATAAAATTCATTTTTTTATATAAATTTAGCTGGTAAAACTCTTTTTAACAAGCATAAAATAAAAATCAACTACACTAAATCATAGATATGAATACTATAATGAATAGCTTTGTTCACTTAACTATTTCAAATACACAATGCAATACTATAATAGGATTCATTTTCTTAAACAATTGAATGTATATACACATTTCTTATGTATTTATACATTTATTATTATATCTACCTTTTTAATATAAAAATACTTTTGAATTACTATATATTTTATAAAAGTATTACAAGTCTAAAAATAAACTGTTACAATGCGCTTTGAAGAAATTTCATATTTTGTGTCCAACTATTTGCCTACTTTCCAGGGGATCATATATCTAGTTTAATTTTTTATTATATAATATGTTTAAAAATTATTTACGTAATCTACAAAAAGAATAATAATAACCTACCCTACTTATTAACGTAAAATAATTATAAAATATTCTTTGAAGCTTTTTAAATACTTAAATAAGTCTGAAGAAAGAAAAAAATTTTTGTCTTAAATCTTAAGTAATTAAGCATGTCACACACATAAAAAAAAATATTATCTTTTTTAAATGAAAGTAAAGCTACTGGGAACTAAGAAAACTCTTAGCCTAGGTTAAGATAAAAGAAAATTAACAAGTTTCAAATGATATTATATACATAGCTCTCTTTCTTTTATCTATACATTTTGTTAGAAGTAAGCTACATGTTTAACTTTACTGTATGTTCTGCCAAATTTCACGTTACTTTTATTTTTATTTATAAAATGTTATAGTATAGTATATAGAAGACTTTGCCAGTATAGCATTGGCGGCTTCTTTATATTATTCAGTAAGTATATGTGTGTTGTGGTAGTACGGTTAGTTTGTTTATTTGAAACAAAAGCTAAAAATGTTTATTGTGCATGATATATACGCTTGTCCGCACAAATAAACAAATAAATATATGATATTTTTATCTATTTAAAGTTTTCCGCTCTTCTTTTTCTTTGATTTTTATGTAATAAACATGGTTGAGTGTACATACAATATTAAAGATTTACATTATGTAACTCTATATATATATGATTATGTAATACTGCAGTATGTCTATATTACTTTAAAGATTAAATGAGAGAGAAACATAAAGAAACAGACAGATATAGAGACAGACACAGATAGAATCTGAAAATCGTTTTTGGTTTTGTTAAAATATATTTATAAAATAATCTTAATCTTCTAAAAATAATAACAAGATAAAAGCATCATTACTTTCTTTTTTTTTTTATATATATTATCATTTTTTTCCTCCTTCATTTAAGATAATTTGTATTTACTAACGTAAATAAATAAATTTAGTAATTATTTAATTAACTAATATTACATGCATCATAATAAAGTATCTTTATTAAAATACATATAATAAAACACGCCACTATAATTTTTTATCTTCATAAATTTACTATTATAAAGATAATATAATTCACAAAATAATTGAAAAATTAAACTTAATTTATTATTAAAAATAATATAATAACATGTTATATAAAAAAAAATATTTGCAACAATGTTTAAAGAAAAAAAAATAGTATAATAAATAAAACACCAAAGAATATTAAATTACTGTAGAGTTGGTTGGCCCCGCGGTTTGATTACTCCCCCTCTACCACTTTTCCTCCTCCTCCTTCAACCCAAAAGTAAAGTATTATTGACCTTGGGTATATTTGAGGTTAACCCAGTCGTCATGTCTAGACTATGCAGAAAAGGAAGAAGAAGGGGGCGTAACCTTGTGCTAGGCCATAGTACCACGCCCACCCAAGACGTAAACTTATAAAATAATAATAATAATAATAATAATAAACGACGCCTTTACTGAGTTCTCCTAGAGTGAAAAAAAAAGGCCAATGTCCTCTACTTAGCTAAGCTCATTTTTGTCTCATAGACCATGGTCAGGGTTTTTTGTCTGCATACTTTCTAATACTCTCTCTCTCTCTCTCTCTCTGTTGCGTCATAAAATATTGTGGTAGGCAATTACCAAAACTTTATGAATATGTATTTATTTTATTGATAGGTGTTGTACTGTTATCAATTGTGATAATTTCACGTCAGTTTTGACATATTTATCTGCACGTATGATATTATGTAATTTAAACACATATTGGTGCAACATATTTTGATAATTACTGAAATTAAGTCACTTAAAAAAAATGCTAAAATGTAATTTCTTTATATTTTTTTTATAGAAAAAATACTTTATTATAAAATCCCTCGTTTTTGTTGTTGTTTTTAAATAAAAAAAAAAAATGAAAATTATAAGTGCCCTCGGTTTTTAAAATAGCCTTGCTAAGTGCCTATTTATATTTACGCATACTTGATGCTAAATTTTAATGAAATGTGAAATGTTATGAAAAGCTGTCCTGTGATCTTGAAGTTTAAATTACTATAAATTATAACAAAAATGTCATACTGAATTTTTATTATTACTGCAATTCATAAAGTTTATTATAATTATTATTTCTTCATTTATTTTTTGCTTGCTTGCCATATTGTTATCGTGGTACACCAATCCATAGTCCCATCAAGACATTGTCTTATCGACAGGTATAAGGACTTTTCCAATCAATGGAATCAACACACACGGGCCGTCCACGGCCTAAATACACAGCACGGCATTCGCTATGACAGCCTAGAGAAACCGTGGAAACGTCTATATATGCAGGCTGGTGCAGTGCAATCACATCAAGCATGCACCTCCCGAATGCTGTGCGTCGTCATGAAATGTATGCATTGTGCAACGTGTTGTGTTCTCACACTTCACGTACGCACCCAGCAGTGGCTCGAACCTATACTCGGTGAGGGGTACAGACGAGTCACTTGCCTTCACCACTCGGCCATTCTATCTTTAATGTTGAATATTCTACTATAAAATTTACTTCAGAATTTATATACAGATAAAGCAAGGATAGGGGCAAGGCATCCCCCTTAGGGCAGGGTAGGGGGCAAGGATGCCTTGGTAGGGGGAAAGTTAAGAACCAATAAACAAAAAATGAGATCAATGTTCTAAATACGTACTTTCTTCTTTCTGATATATAATAACAATTTTATGATCACTCAACTTTCATCTCTATAAAATTTCAATTGACAACCAGTTGACAACCAGCGTCAGATAAAATTAAAATAATTTTTTTTTTAAGTACATAACATGATACACCTTATAATATTTTACAGATCACAAACTATATTCAGGTAACAAGTTCCTTTTGCAGACACATTTACACTCATGTTTATGCGACATTTAAAATTTTTAAATTGCCTTTTTTTCTTCTTTTTTTTTTTTGGCCCAGAACATAATTTTTGTATCCTTAAAAAAAGGTAGACGTATTAAAAAATTAAAAAAAAAAAAGTTGTTCACCTTAACTCTCAATATTAAGACGATATTATGTTGGAAATATTGACAGAACTGATCAACCGTTTAAGTGGAAGATTTTTATGTATGTATATAAAACTTTTTTTATATTTACATTTTGTTCTTGTACCAAAAAAAAAAAAAAAAAAAAAAAAAAAAAAAAAAAAAAGTCCTCTTTTCATACCCTTAAAATTAATTTATAACATCACGAGTTGAAGTTAAGTAAAAGAGAATGTGAGTAAGAGAGAGAGAAAGAGGGAGAGACAGAGAGAGAGAGAGAGACAGAGAGAGAGAGAGAGAGAGAGGTTATTTAAGGTTATAGCACGCATCACTACAAATTTTTGGAACTTCTTAAAAGCGATTTTTGCTGCATAAAATATATGCCTACACTCTGGCCAAAACAAAGTCATTCCCGCCAAAAGCTGTATCCGCGGTCTAAACCAATCAGAGAGCGTGTTATAAACCTACTAGCCAATCACAGTTGACTTTACATTGTTAATTACACTGTATCCGCTCGAACTAGTATTGGGAAAAGTGTATTTACATGTGTGTATATATATTATGTATATGTCCCTATATATGTATGTATATATATATATATATATATATATATATAAAATTTAAACTTGGATTATTATTTATGTAAACGACGATAATAATTATTAATTTTTTTCATGTAGCATTCCATATTCACAATAAAAATAATAAATTATATATTTAAAAAAAAGTTTTAAAATAGACTGTTTCATATGTATAATTTGCGTCATAATATATACAGTATGTATATTATGTATATAATAATAATAATAAAAAAACTGCAGAGTACCAACTTTTATAAAACTCATGCGGCAGGTGCTAGAATGTAACTCGAGAAATATTTTTCAGACAGAGTGTCTTACTTAGTCTATATACCACTTTAATTTAAACTTTTTTTATTTATTTCTTTTTCGTAAGAGATTCGAGTATGTGGCCTCATACTTTGTAGCAACACATATTTTTATTTCTCGTATTCATTTCAATAAAAAAAATTTAAACAACTGTTGACTTTAACTTATCAATTTTTTTTTATCTAAAAGTTTTAGATGGTTCAATTTTTTTATATCGTATTACTGTATCATTTTTTTTAACTATCATAAATAATATCGAATAACTGTTGGCATAATAGTATTTTTAACACTGTAGGAATTTGGCACCCCAAAATTTGGAATTCTTAAAAATAATAAAAATTGTACTTTTCAATTTATTACTTTCAGAATCTAATCGTTCTAGCTCTATTAACTATAGGAAAATTAAAAAATAATAATAATTAAAAATTTTGGTCATCGAGTTTTTTTTTTTTTTTTTTTTTTTTTTTTGTAGAAACCTTTTTTTTTTTTTTTTTTTGCTTGACATTGAGTTAATTTGGATGGTTAAATTAATTAGAGCATCGGACATGATGCTTCATGAATAAAGATATATATTTTTTTAATCATACAGTACATTGATGTTCATTTGGTGGACATTTTATTTTAGACTTATTCATATATATATACCATAAAATTGTGTGCAATTGATAAGTTTCTAAGAGTTATTTTACCAAAATAAATAAAAAATGTATAATTTACTTTTTATTTAACAATAAAAATAAATTAAAACATCGAAAGTTACATATAGAAGCAGGGGAAAAAATAGTGATATATAGTACATAATAATTCAAGTAGTATTTGAGTGAAGTATAAAAATTATTTTGACCTTTAACAATAATAAGTGTGATGACGTAAGCAGTAGACACACACACACACACACACACAAAAATTACTGTACCTTGAATATGTTAACCTAGGCCAAATATGTTTAACACTTTATTTTCATAAGATTAGAAAGACGTATAGAGTATGGTCATGGATATTTAACAACTTTTCGTGCGTCAGCATTTTTTTTTTCTTTCTTTTTACTACACATACTATAAACTTACATAACAAGTAGCTAGACTCATGATAATAAAAATCTCTTATCAATGTCGTTATAAGTAAACAGAAATTGATAAGAAAATTTGTCTCATTATGCACTATTCTTTTTTTTTCTTGTTGCTATGGGCTGTATATATTTTTTTTCTGCTTCAAGGTTCAATATATAAATATATGACCTCGTAAAGTAATAATATACTTTTAAATTTTTATACAAAATATAATATACCAATGGTGGTACTAGTATTTAACATAATTAAATGTTTTTAAAATAAATGTACCTTTTTATTTTTGTAGTACAAGAGTACAAAAAAAATATATACTGCGTGTAAGACTTAAATGAAAATTGTATAGTTTGCGAGCATCCGCATGTCTTTTGGCAGAATAATTTATGGGAGATTATATTCCTTGCTATTTTTTATACTTAAAAAGAAGAAGAAGGAGGAAAAAAAAGTTTTGCAGCTTATTAATTGTATAAGAAAATTATACATTCACGAAGGTTTTATATTATAAATGTTTATACGTAAGTAAAATTCTGTGAAAAAAAATACTAAATATTTTAGCGTATATTTCACTTGAAAGTTACACTACGCATTGTCGTACATTGCATTATTTTTCTTATATACGTATTATTAAGCTCTGTTATGCATACTGCCTCTTTACCTCTTATTTACATAGGTGTTTGGAACAATGAAATATTGTAACAATTTTACAGTATCAGGCTAGTCACCATCTCAAAAACCTAAAGGGATATAAATAAACTGTTAATAGCCAGTGATAAGGAAATGTTACTGATATTTGCTGGGAGAAGGTGGGGTAAGAAAAAATCACGTGATTAAGAAGAGTCCAGGGATAGACCAATCCCATGGTGGAAAGAGGTTTCACTCAATACGCTAAAGATCCGCATGTGATTCCAAGTTGCTATTGCGGGTCATAGGTGACAAATTAACATTATGTCTTCGGAAGACACTTGCATGCGTATTGAAGTGTCAACCAACCTACAGTCTCGAGAAGTTATATATATTTCAAGATCATATAAAAATCGATCAATCGATTATTTGTACAATATGACATTTTGAGAGATTGTTCAAAAAGTCGTAAAAAAGTCGTAAAAAATTTGTTCAAAAAGTTCAACCAGGACATATAGCCTGGACAGTTTTATAGTTTTCATTATCGCTCACAGATATCGCCCCTTTCAATTGGCAGTTAGAGAACTTTAACAGGGAAATGACAACCTCGTGTTTTAGGCAGACCCGCAATACATCTGTTTTGAAAGGCTCGCCTAAAGTATCCAAACTTTGAAGCTAAATGATTGGCTACCCACAAAATTGAAGTTTTCTCATTGGCTAAGAGTATATCGACTGTCATTTAAGTTTGGGTACTTATAGCAGGCCTTTCAAAACAAATGTATTGCAGGTCTGCCTAAAACATGAGGTTGTCGCTTCTCTGTTAAGGTTCTCTATTGGCTGTTCTAGGCTCTGTCTTAATGATCGCGACCATGTCGAATGCAAGAAGTCTGCAAAGACTAAATGAAGTTCAGATAAGCCAATAACTGTAGCAATAAGTAATTTATAATACAATTATAATACAATTAAAAACTGCCCTCTAAAAGTCTCGTAAATATTAATACTTAATCTCTGTCACGTTATTCGTATAACATTTATGGAAAAAAATTAATCTAAATTTATGAAAACGCCTCACCTTTTTTTTAATGCTGATTTCATAATAGTTATTATGTAATTATGCATTTTTAATTGAGTGTTTAATTGATGGACATGCAAATTAAAATTATAAAATTTACATATTTTATAATAAAACTCATATTAATTTGACGTTTTACTGAAAAGGTGTTAAATACATTAATAAAATATAATTTTCAACTCCCCCCCCCCCCCCCAAAAAAAAAAAAAAAAAAAGAACAATTAATATAAAAAAAATTGTTGTTTTGTAATACATTAATATTTTATTCTTATCTTCAAGATTATTATTACCACAAATTTAATGTTTATAATTTCTATAATATTAAAAATATTTAGATACTACCATGAAATTTGATATCATTTAAAAGTTGATTATACCAACAACTTCTGATTAACAATCTTTATTGACTTTATAAAGTTTAAAAAAAATCAAAATATATAGAAGTGATTTATACTTCAAATTCCACATATTTTAGTGAAGGAAAACAAAATGAGGTCTAAAGTAACGATTGATTCTTTTATCAACTGCTTAAGAATGATAATATATTATTTTACCTTTCAAAAAAATAATTAAAAATCAAGCTAAATTTGCAAGGTGATTCTTATGAAAAAAACTTACCGTGAATTTAAATAATAAAATATCTCACATTCATGTGCAATAATTTTGGAATGTTTTTATTTCTGCTTACTGTATTCATTATAATATTAACGTCATTAAAAGTTAAAATTTCAACGAAAAAAGAAAGTAAATGACGTCACAAGCGTAAGATCAGTTCAAAAGAGCTGTAAATTGAAATCGGTTCGAGCATATATCCGCCCGGGCCAAAATCTTCTAGTGCTCATTTTTTTTTTTGAAAATGTTCAACCCGGGTTTCGAGCTTTTAGTTTGTAAACGAGCTATTTCGAGTTGAGCTCGTGAAGGACTCGTGAAAAAAAAATAAGCCTTTGAAAATAAATCGAGCTAAAGAACAATTTTTGAAGAAAGCAAAGAAAAAAAAGTTTATAATTATTGTTTAATATGATGTTTTTAATATTGTATCATGCAAAATAAGCTGTTTAAAATATTATTAAAAATTATTTTATTTTACTTATGACTTTTATCCTTCAAAAACAATTTTTTCATAATGAAAATCGAGCTTTTTTCTTTACAGACTCGAAAGCTCGTTTTCAAACTTCAGTTCAAATATCGAGCTTTCCAAGCTTCGGCTCGTTTTTTGAGTTTAAGCTCGATTTCAATCTAAACCCGGGTTCCAAGTCAAACCGGGCTAAAAAAAGTTTCGTATTTTTTTTTACAGAAACAAAACGATCAAAATTTATTATATTATGCGGTCCTAATGCTAAAGACTCTACGGTTTTATCGTTATTAAAAAAAATAAACCAAAAGTTATATAATAAATATTACAAATAAAATATAACAAAACTTTGTACAGTACATGGTTGTTCAATAATTTTTTTTATGATAGAGTGTATCTGAACAAAAGGTTAAGTGTATAACTATCCTACTAATTATATCTCTAAAAAAAAGTATATATATATTAATTAATTAACTATTATTCAAATGCATTGAACTTTGTATGCATGCAGTAAGAAATCAAGTGCAATACAGACAAATAGAGCTACGTATTAAACTTTTATATGTATACAAACATGTTGTAATGATATACATCTTATTGAACTTAATATAATTAGCATACAAGTGTTGTCGGGTATGTTTATCAACTATAATGTACACTGTAAATAACATTCATTTAAAAACTTATTGACTTTTAACACTCATGTTAAAGACCTTTTTTTTTGTTTTTTAAATGTCTTTATTATAATATTCACATTCGTTTACTTTTAATCTTCTTTAAACCATCAAATGCCAGAATATTGTATTCAGGCGTATAAATTTTTACTTTTTTACCTGATAACAATAATATGCATCAATTCATGCTATAATAAAGTAGTTCGACTTCAAAAACGAAATGACGTCATGGCATATAACAAAATATACATCTCTTCTCTTTATAAAAATAAGTATTACAAAGCTTGTACACAGTTTTGAAATGTTTTAAGTTTAAAATTAACATTTATTACGTCATTAAACGTCAAAATTAAACGATAAGGACGTTAGTGACGTCATAACCGTTGGAATAGAAAAACAACATAGGTTTACAACGGTTTTGATACACGGAGAGAAATTTACTAACTAAATCAACTCATTTTATTGAGTTGATTATTTTTAGGTTCATTTGACTCAAGCCACTATTTTCTATAAAGTAACTGACAAAATGTGATTTGTTGTTTTAATTGAAAGTTTTCAGCTAGCAGGTATTTAACTTTTGAGCTATTTTAACAATAAGTTGAGTTATTTCAATTGTTGAGATGATTTTTTTGAATAGCGGGGTTAGTAAATGTGAATCAACTACCTGGCTGTTAGTATTGTCTGAGACGCAGCCAATAAGCAATAGCGTGGGCTGACGTCACGTCACGCGCTGCAGGATCAACGAATCAGCGCGTGCAGCTGCGTATAAAAGATTCTATGTAGAATTTATTAACACTAATTATTATAATCATTTTCTTGTTATTTATGGGGGTGGAGAAGAAAAATTTGCAACTATAAATAAATACGTAACAAGTAATAATGTTTCTGGCGTCATTTATGTTTTTATCGTTCTAATTTCAACGGTTAGTGACGCCATAACCGTTAATTTGACAATACTTTAAATATTTCAAAAAGATTACAACGTTTATTTTTTTAGATTGTTATAGCAGATACATTCTACCATATAATAAAGAATTCTACCTTGGCTGATATAGAAAAGTTTTCAGGGGATTATAAAATTATACCAATCTGATAACTGATCAATTTATGCCACTGATTGACTCAATTAATAAAAATAAAAAGAAATTTGAAACACTCTTGTAATTCCATTTACTCAAATTGCATGGGTAAATTTTTGTTCCAACAACACAAAATATGGTACAAAATATGTAAAATTTAACTATTTTTGTAATTCACCATAATCATCAGCGTAAAATAATATAACAGCAAGATGTAACTCATCAGTTTTTGAGTACACCTTAATTTTCATCACTGAAGCATGGAGCTTAGCGGTTTAGCGCGCGGGGAAAGCTAAGGGCCACCTATTAAGCTTTGCGATTTTTTAGAAAACTACTCTACGGATTCCGGAGAATTTTAAATGAGAAATAATAGACACATACTTTTACGTATTTTAAAATATAGACATTTTTATAGAATGTTTTAAACCAATAAACTCTATTAAATAATATTCTGTAAAGAAAAAAAAAGACGCTGATTTGTGATAAAAACACATTTTTAAAAAAATAAAATTTTCTATACGAAAGACATTAACTTACAACAATTCAAAAGAAAGCATTTATTAACTATAAAAATAGAACAAGTAAAGACATAACATTTTGTATTAAAAAAAAAAGTCTAAAATTAATTACAATGTCAAGTAATAATAAATAGATATAATAACTAGAGTTAATAGTTAAAGTAAAACAAAATTATTACGTTTATATAAAAGTTTAGTAGTTGATTTGGTGAAGATAATTATAGATGTTAGCTAATGTATATATAAAATTGTAGCCAAGAAATATTTGTTCAAGAGTTAGCCAACATACATACAGCATCTTGCTCTAATCAAACTGTACTCTTTATTATACCATGTACTTAAATAATCTAATTAATTGTAAAGTTAATACGTCAGCAATATTTTATTTTGTACCATTTTTACTCATTTTCTTTTTATATATAAATGTTACATAATATTATTTCAATAGACGGTATATACATGGAGAAATATTCACACGATGCATTTGTTTTAATATGAATAGAAATATAATAGTTTGAAATAAAAATTGAATCGATTACACATTGATAAACAGGCATTAAGAAATTTTACTATGTGTCAATTTTATTTATTTATTTATTTATTTATTTTTAATAAAGAGTATACAATTTTCAGCTCGTTTGACAATTTTTAGAAATTTCTGAATTGTACTATTATCTTTATTTCTTAAAGCTAAAAGTGTTATTGACAGTAAATTGAAATGCTAAGTTGTTTGTTTAAGTTTTACTGTTGCAATATTTTTGTTTACATATCAACTAAATCGCAACACTATTTAACAACAACCTAACAAAAAAATATTGTTTTAGTTACCTTTTAAGTAAATTGACTTATAAAGTCTTCCATCATACTTGAGAAATTACTACCAATGAGGGTAATTTTATTGCATATTCTTGCATATATATTGCATAAGAGAGGACAATTTCCTAAATTGATAGATATGCGAATTTTTTGCTTTATCAAGTATTTTTAGTTATTTTTTGAAAGTCATGAAATGACATCACAGACGTTAACTTTTCCTATGCCCAAATACGTTGACGCCCGTGACGTCTTTTTTTCGATTACAAAAATAACAAAATAATAATAAAAATAGTAAAAGAACTAAAAAAATAAGACATTTGAATATCAATCGATCAGGATAATGTCCTTTTTAAGAATATATATCTTCTTCATTATAATATCATTATTATTATGTTTTACGTATATATTTAAATTTATATATGCAAATTTTTCTTTCTCCACCCCCATAAATAACATGAAAATGATTATAATAATTAATGTTAATAAATTCTACATTGAATGTAAACATACATAATATACAAATTATAAAGAAAAATAAAGTAAAAAAGAAGTAAACATGTCTAAAAAATGTAAACAAGAAAAGGTTATAATATACTATAGTGCATGGGTGCATGCAATTGCAATTGCAAATGGTATGACGTGAGCTTTACTTAGCTACAAGAGTAATAATGTAACTTGAATGTGGGACGACAACTAAAAGCAATCGCGCGTGCGGACTGTTTGTTTGTTATTATTATTACTTTGCACTTGCTCTATACGTATGTATAGTATAAGTAGTACTGCATGTGTATATGTATACTCAACTGAACTTATATGTATATATGTATCAACTATATAGTATAAAAATAAGACACAATTTTGTAACTCTTACTGCACTTTATATTAATAATTTCAGTTGTTCTATTCATGCATATTTTAGACATATAAAACAAAATATATACATATAAAAATATTATTATTTTTCTTTTATTTTATTCTTAATATAACAGTGTGAGAGGTGATTTTTTCGAATTTATTTATTAGTTATAAGTGTAAGAAGTAAATACCTTTACTACACCATAGTTTTATTTAAGCAACCACCAATAATGCTTACCGAGGAGCACTTGCAAATCAGCAGTGACGCAAGAAAAAGGCAAAGAATTCCTAATTATCCTATACTTTAGTAGATTTTATTTATTTATTTAGGATAAGGCATGTAAACAAAAGTAATTGCAACAGAAAAACTTTGCAAATGACTTTTCATTTCTGGCAACTCTTTGAGCTTTTACAAATACTTCTTCACGGACAAGTATATAAATACGTATATAATAGTTAAGCTATAGCTTCTTTTCAGCACTAAGTGCTCAATATACAGCATAATCTATGCTATATAATAACTGTGTTCAAAAACATTTAATAGTATGTTTTGTACGGCATAATTATTTTTACTGTTCTAATTTAGCATGATTTATGCTATTTGATTTGTTTATTGTTGTCCAAAAACAGACAATGTAACTTGTTCAATACATTATGGTGGTACACACAGTACATAATATGCAAATTGCATGATATACATAAAAATAAAAGACAAAAATAATAATAATATAATGATAATATAATGACATAGATGGAATAATAATAAATAATAACAATAGCATAAATTAAGTAATTTATTTTTCTTCTGTATGGTCAAAAATTTCTAAAAAGTAGTTTATCTCTCGCTCAAAAATGTATACAATTTTTTTATGTGTAATGCGGATTTAGAAAAGCCTATAGAAATTTTTAAATGAGAGAATATATTTTGTTTTAAGTTAAAAAAAGTCATCACTTGTATATAACAGCTATACTGAATTTTGAAGATAATTTTATCGTATATATTTTGGCAAATCACTTATTATCTCCAATGCTATACAATTCACATACACCCAATGCCAATAATGTGCTCTTAAATAAATCTCATATACGCGCTCAGATTGTTTTATTTGTGAGAAAATCACGTCCTCTCCCCTCCTTCGCAAATATAAAGACTGCTATAAATTGTTGACGTAGCGAAATACCATCATTATATTGTTATCAAAATATCCTTATATCATTTATCGTTTCCTTATTTTAATGTAATTAACAATAATAAAAAAAACGAGTTTCCTTCATTGCATATTAACTATGCTGTAAAGTTTGTAAATGAGGTTCTATAGGGGAATAATTTAACTAAAACTTGTATTTTTTTGTATAGTAATACGTAATTTCAAATATTTAAATAAGTTTGAGAACCATGTAAAATTTTATCCACAGGTAAAATGAAAGCACACACAGTCTGGCCGAACATCGCCTATCACTCTCAAAACTAAGCATTGAAAAGCTTGTACACAGCTTCACAATGTGTAAAATAAACGGTTATGACGTCACTAAGCGTTGAAATTCTAACGATAAAAACGTGAGTGACATCACAAACGTTAAGACCAAAAGAATAAAATATAGATTTTCAACTGTTAAGTTAGACGTTCATTTCATTGTAATTCTAACGCTTGTGACGTCATTTACACTTTTATCATTAGATTGTCAACGTTTAGTGACGTCATGACCGTTAATTCCACAATATTTAAAACATTATGTAACTGTGCACAAGCTTTTTAATGAATTTTTAAAGTGTATAATACACAGCCCAGCAATTGCACTATCCAAGATCCCATGGTAACGGCTAGGTTGACTTTTTTTTTTTTTTTTTGCAATTTCAAAGGTGTTTGAGCAACTAGCTGACATTGGGGGTAAATGAGCCTCTTACGCCTACATACAGTTAACTCATTAATCCGTTTTTTTTTTATTAAGAATTCTCTAGAATCAAAAAACCTTAAATTTAAATCAGTTTGTTTTGACTAAACGGGGGAAAAAAAAACTTTAAAAAAAAAAAATAATAATAATAAAAATAAATTTAACAATAAAAAAAAAGTCGAATGGTTAATATCTACCATAAGAACAACAATTACAAGTTATTTATACATAATATAAAAGCTTTATGATATTCATCATTCTCTGGCAATATTCCATACATTGAAGACAGTGACAAATCACAATTAGCAAACCTGTGTATAGTCTACAAACTTAAACTATACAAAATTCTTGCATTTAAATACTTTTAACCGTAATATCATCAGAAGAAAAAAAAACAACTTATATATCTCATCTATATAAGATAAGTCATCAAAATTCTTACTTGTGTCACAGTAGTATACGCTACATTACCTTACTCTAGATGCATCATCAAAACGCAAAGAAAACAAAATTAAAATAATTTGTCAAAAGTCATACTTCATGACCTACCTTTTTTTTTTTTTAAAGGATCAAAATCTTTTAATGTTTAAAGAAAATTTATTTTCGTAACTTTTTATTTTTTTAATAGTTTGGCAAGTAGTATCTCATAAATTTGTCTTTAATATGATTCTACTTATAATTTAATTTATTTTTATTTGTTTTATAAAGAACAAATTATACTTTAAAAAGAAAATTTATTTACTATTATTTTTTTGTTCAAAATGTATGAAATTAGCTTGTTACTTTGTAAGCTTTACTAATGATTTGGATTATTAATCACTTTCTGTAACTCTACTATTTGACAGAGTTAGTAATCCTGGTTGCTTGATTTGAGTCATATGAGTTTATGGAGTTAAAAAAGCAAAACATATACGTGAAAAGGGTCAGATATCCATTGATATCAGATTTGGAATATTTATTGCCATTTAATTTGGTATGTTATTATGTCAGAGCTAAACCTTGTGATAACAATTTCAGGTATAAATCACTTTTAAAATACGGAAATAGACATTTAAAGTTAACATTGAGCCTTAAAGTCCTTATTATTCAAAGTTAAAAATTTATTATTCGGCCTTATTCAGCTATTTGAGATTTTCTTATACTATACGTAGTTCTTATAATACCACTGTGAAAGAGAGAGAGAGAGAGAGAGAGAGAGAGAGAGAGAGAGAGAGAGAGAGAGAGAGAGAGAGAGAGAGAGAGAGAGAGAGAGAGTTGACGATCATTTATTTTTATTAGTTGTTTATCGTTACTGACCCCTGTACCCTTACAAAAATTATAAAATTGATTAAAACTGATATTACTTGACATCTCTCTTAAAAGCAAGCGTTATTAAGCTTTGTACACAGTTTTGTAATGTGTAAAAACATTGTAAAATTAACGGTTATGACGTCACTAAACGTTGACAATCTAACGTAAGTGACGTCATAACCGTAAATTCTACAATATTCAAAATATTACAAAGCTGTGAACAAAACTTTTCAAATCATTTTTAGAGCACTCATGTAAAGTAATGCATTTTTGCAAGAAAATAATGCAATGTTTACAATTCATCTCATATAAACCAAGCTATTCAATATTGTTTTCTTGACTAAAATATCAATAAATATTTTAAAATATGTAAAAACTAAAGTCGCAGTTAAAATAATTTTGGAAATAGAATTTTAGATAAGGGCAAAATTTGCAATGAGAAAATATTTGTTAAAAAAAAAAAAAAAAAAAAAAAGCTTTAGGAATCTTAAATATTGATAAATATGTAAATAATTTCGGAAAATTATTGTTTATGATCAATATAAACGGAGAAAAATAATTACTTTATTCCAGTACAAGATTATTAAGGCGAGAAATCAGCTACTGCGGGATTTGCCTAAAAAGTTTTAAAGAAAGACAAATCTGAAATATTGCACAGTGATACATTAGGATAAAGTATGATCTTCAAAAATGTTAAAAAAAGAAATAATTAAAGGGGGGAGGGGGTCAACATGTTAGATTTTTAACTTTGATTTTTTGAAGCTTTAGTCCCATAAGATAAGAGCCCATGTTAGTTTCAATCATTATTTTCTTACTTATCTGATGGTCACGGGGTTCAGAAAATTTTATCATAGATTAAGTTTCAAATATGGCATCATAAAGCTTGTAAATTTTCTTTTTAGATTCTGTGATTGAAACCATCTAAATAGAACCCTTAATGTACTGTACAGTTTACACATTAAAAAAAAAAAATATAGAAAAAAAAGTAACAACATTTATATCAAGTTAATTTACAAAGTGTTAATTTCAGACTTCATTTGCAAAGCAAAACTAATAAATTATAAGAAGCAACACAACATGCCTCCAAGTGAGTTAATTCTATTTTTATAATCTAAGCAAGGGTTCTTTCGCTTCACTTGCAGAAGCAATTTGGCAATATAATCACTTTGTTGCAATGCTACTTGCTACTTACGTACTACTTCTTAATGCATCAATACATAAATATACGTATACACTATACAGTATAGCAATTGACAAATTGTTCTCTCTCTCTCTCTCTCTCTCTCTCTCTCTCTCTCTGCTCCTTTTTGCAATATTTTGCAAGCACATAAACACTTGAATAAATAATAAGGTTCTTTTCGCACGGAATAATATTTTTAGAGTGCAATAACTTCTATTACATGAAAAGTTAATGGTTTTTAATGGAAAATAAAAATAAATAAACAGTTAAAAGACATGTATAATAATGTTTAGATAACAATTTCATTCGTGGTAGTCTAAATTTTTTACTATTATTTATTAGGCAAGGTCTATTGTAATTCTTACGTGATACAGAACAAAATAATAATAATAAAATATTAATAATATTGAACGTAAACATGTACATTATAAAAAATAGATTGTCATTTTGAATTTTACAAAAAAAAAAAAAAAAAAAAAAAAAAAAAACTGTTTTTGACCTATCTGAAGCATACATTGAAATTAATTAATTTATAAATGAAAAATAATAAAATGAGAAATGTATATTTTGAAATAAACATTTGCGTCAATTTTTACTAAAATAAAGGCAATTTGCATTAGTGTTGTTCGTAAACCCTGTTTTCTTGCACCAAAAAATGCGCATTCCGTTTGATTAACCATAGATGATCGTCATTTTAGTAGCAGAAAACAGGGTTTACGAACAGCATTATTAAGAAAGAAACTGACCTCAGCAAAAATTATTTAAAATAATAATTGTGCAATTATTTCGATTTCAATTTGTCTTCTTATTTCCAACGATTATGTTTTATTTAGCTGAAAAATTCAGATTTATTATTACTTTTATTCTCATTCAATCATCATCAAATTAAAATTGAAAAAAAGATATATAGAAACCAGATTAATTGAAAATAAAATATATTTTCCTAGATTATACACCATATGTGTTATTGCCACAACTGTAACCGTCAATAAAGTATAGTTTACAGTAATTGTTTGTCACATCACAACACAAATTGTTATTACCCGCGAACCTTACTTTATATTCAACACACACAAATTGTATATAGTAAAGCTAAACAATTCCAAACCATAAACTTCATATTTTATTACTGAATAATAATTTATATAATATATATAAAAAAATGTTGCAGTAATCAAATTGCAGCATCATTCCTTATTACTATAAAATTCCAAATATTTATATATATTAACAATAAAATTATAAAATTTTATTTTTGAAAAAACTTACGTAATAAAAATATGAATTTGCATGTAAATGGATTTTCTTGGGTGCGGCAGTTAAGAAAATGCAATTTCATTTTATTCGTTTTATTCTTTTTTATTCTTTTTTTTTTTTTTTTTTTTTTTTTCATTTTGACTCTTGGTTGTTTATAGCAACAGTTGTCACATATATAACAATATACTCTAGTCAAAATAAAGTCTAATATGTAAGTGAGGTTTGTAAAATACAATTTTTTGGATCATATGGTAAGCATACGTTGTTATGATCAATCATAGTGCTTTGAAATTTAAGCTGCGGAATAAAAAAAAAACAACTTGCTATTATGATCATAAAAAGTTGAGCCAGAGTTGTCTTTGCACTATATAAGTATGGAATGGACAAGACTGTGTCTTACTTAATTGGATTTACATTCACATAAGTTATGACGTTTCTTAACCCCTTTTATTTAAATCTGGTGTAAAACTTGTAATTCACAATTCTTCTTTGAAACCTGGATTTCATGACTACATGATATAGACATCATGAATTCCAAGAGTTGCTTACTTTACAATTTTTTAACCCCACTTTGTGAGGGTAAAAAAAGGTTGAGGTGTATGTATGATGGTCCCATCTCAATTTTTTCAAATTCAAATTCAAATTCAAATTCAAATTCAAATTCAAATTCAAATTCAAATTCAAATTCAAAAATTCAAATGCAAATTTAATTCAAATGCAAAAATTCAAATTAATTCAAATTAAAAAATTTTAAAATTTATTAAATGTTTTGACGCCAGGGTGGGTACCTTTAAGGTGTAGTAAAATTACTAGAAAATAGTAATAACAATAAAAATAGATATTGAAATATGTTGTGATAGTTAATGTTTTTGAATGCAGTCTTGCCATACAAATTTACAGATATCTGCTGTTTAATTTTAAAATCATAAAAAGAAATGTTCCTTTTTTAATTAAATTCTCTATCGACTGGAAAAAAAAAAAAAAAAAAAAAAAAAAAAAGGAAGAAATTTTTATTGGTATAATTATATAGTGTATAATATATGGTTACTTAAAAAGTCCAGTGATTTTTTTTTTTTTTTTTTTAAATTTTGAAGGTATGGATTATTTTTGCAAGTATGGTGCGTGACAACAAAAAAAATGGTAAATTTGGTGCACAAAATAATATTTATGCTTTGTTGCATATTTGCTAATTGCTAAAATCGGCTAGTATTATATTTTTTTTTGTGTGGCCTTCTTCTTGAAATTTGAGAAATTATTCTAATTCTTTATGAGTTTTACTATTATGTAGTAAAAAAAAATGCACTTTTCTTTGTTGATTTATTTAACCACAGTAGAGTATTAAACTCTATCAAAAAGGGAGATGAAACGTTTCATAATATTTCAATATAATTTTTATATCAAAAAAACTTTAAGATAATATTTAGTCTTTCTTCGTAAAAATAATTTAATAACCACGATTATATAATTTTATATAAATTTTTATCTTATCTAAACTCTAGTTAGAAGCAAAAGAAAAATTCCGTTGAATTAAGAATATATGCGTATATGTATTGGGGTTTTGTATGGCGTTAACCACATTGCTCTCTATATTTTTTTTTTCACAAACTTATCAATTTTAAAAAGGAAACAAAACAAAAACCATTTTTATCTTTATAATGAAGCAAATTATTTTAAAATTTATTAAACTGATAATAATAATTTCTGGAAGGAAATGACTTGTGGTGTACTGTATGTATTTAAAATGATTAATATACGTCTTTATTTCATGCATTTTAAAATCTATACTGTATTATCTATCCTAATCTATCATTATTATGCTGTAATCTAACAGAACCGCAATTTTGTTGATATGTTGGTCGTTTTGCTTTGGCTATTTATTATGACATATAAATTTTTGTGATTATACAAAAGGAAATGTTGCAAATAAGAGAAAAAAAAATATTTTGGTTAACCACATTTTATGTAATTGTTAGGCGTTGTGCTGCATTTTTTGTTATCTATAAATCATATATATATATATAAAAAACACTATGCAAAATTGCAAGGATATCCTATTATATTTTTTCTTGCTTCATATTATATTAATTTAATTGATAACAAAATACAAGCTTCTGACTTTGGTTCGAATACCCATATAACAGAGTCATTATATCATTTCAATAAAAAAAAAATCATTTACTTATGAGGCAGTTCATACATTTTGAGATAATGTATTATGTACTGTATATAGTATAGTACATGGACAAAAATAAATAAGTAATAATTATGATAACCCATTTTCAGCACAATTTGTTTAATAACACATAATCTACTATACTTTATAATAATAACAATATTACATATTATTATAAATATAAATTATAAATCATCATATTTAAAATATATGTATAAATAATTTTATTGTTTTTATAAAATGGCAATTTTAAAAATTGCGTTTTTTATTTATTTATTATTATTATTTTTTTTTTTTAGTATGTTAGTTTGACGATTTGTTTCTAAATGTCAAGACCACATAAAACAACATGTGCTTTTTAATGAACAAAAAAGAAATGGGATCTTCAAAACTGTTAACAATTTTTACCTAAATATTAATGTAGCCCCACGAGAGAGCGTGAAAAAACTGTAAAGTATACAATTTGCGTGAAAATTCATATTTATGACGTCAGAAACATGCAAAAATTAGTATGAAAATATTGTGCGGGTTGCATAAATAGAATTTTATGATCACTGCTATACGGGGCTACTGTTGGGTTTTGAGACAAACTAATGTTATTTATGTAAATCCCATCAAGTGTTTTGTGATATAAATGCTTTTTTTTTTCTCTGGTCTATTCCTTTAAGGATATAAATGTAACATAAATTACGTAATTTATTCTTTCCGTGTATAGGATAGCTTAAAACTGGTAACTAAATAATGCATCATCTAAAAATATCTAACACTCGATACTAGAGATTAAACATTTAAAAAAAAAATGTATACTCTCTACCAGTGAATATAAACATATAAACTGAGCATTTCTATTTTATCAATAAAGTAAAAAAAAATAAAAATAATAAATAGATAAAAATGTTTGAGTTAAATCCCAACTTTAAGACTTTATGCATGGAAAATAAAAAAATCCTTAATTTATCCTACACTTATGTTATTAAATGTTTCTAAGTTATAGATCAATATAAATTATTAGTCTGTACAACATAATAACTATGCTTTGTAACATAATTATTATCCAGTATAGCATATTATGTAGATTATATTATATTGAACAAATTCTGGTTGAAAGGGAGCTAGCATAATTATTATATATTTATTTTTTGTCTGTATGTAAATTAAAAAGTAAATTCACCTAAAAATGATCATAATGGACACAATTCTCTATTCATTACTTTGTCTATACTATATGATCATCATGCACGCAGTGTTAATTAGTTATATTGAGAATCAAGTACACATTAAGTGTATGTATAATAAAAGAGCTGCTACATTGTTTATAGAAATGTAAAGAAGCTGCATACTTTCATAATCTCTTACACTTCGCTATCTTTAGTACCTGGCTGCGATAATAAAGTGATGAGTGGAACTTTAGTACTGTATATACATTGATGCATTCATTGCAGTACTTTAGCTAATAATCTAATCATGATTCAAAGAAGCATTGTCCGCATTTATAATTGCAGCAGTAGTGATATCACTATAGAATAGAATCAGTAAAAGGAGAGAGAATCCTTAAAGCCATAGACCACATAAAACAACATGTGCTTTTTAATGAATAAACACAAAATGGGATCTTCAAAACTGTTGTCAATTTTTACCAGAATGTTAATGTAGCCCCACGAGAGAGCATAAAAATACTGTAAAGTATGCAATTTAAGTGACTATTCATGTTTATGACGTCAGAAACATGCCAAAATTAGTATGAAAATGTTGTGCGGGTTCGGGTTGCATCAATTGAATTTTCTGATCACTGCTACGGAGCTACAGTTGGGGTTTGAGACAAACTAAATTTATTCATGTAAGTCCCATCAAGTGTTTTGTGATATAAATACGCATGTTTTTCTCTGGTCTACTCCTTTAAGTTCTGTGATACTTTTATTTTAGCTCTTATTATTATTAGTATTTTAAATTACACATGAGCCAATACATTTAAAGTTTAAAATTTTAAAATTTATTTAACCATGTTACATTTTTTGTCATAATACACCATCACAATCACGTCTTTAGCTTACTTTTCTTTTTCTATGCATGATTTTAAATTTTTGCAAAATATTACAACAGAGAGAGAAAGAGAGAGAGAGTTGTCCACTGTGACCAAACCAAAGTTAATAAATTAAAATAAATTTCAAAAACAATATCCTACATTTACAATTAATATTAAAAACTTATTTCAAAATACCCTTAAAATAAATTATGATCTCCATTAAATTATATATAAAAAAACTGTATTAAAAAGTCACATCTCAACTTACATATTTTATAAATATTTATATATAAGTTATATTTATGTATTTTTTAACATCATAAATCTATGCTTATAATAATTTCAAGTAGTTCATTTAAAAAACAAAAGAAAAAAGAACATGTTATATATATATATATATATATATATATATATATATATATATATATATATATATATATATATATATATATATATATATTTATATATAATTATGAACATGAATATATTTAAATATAAGTGTTGCAAAATTACCATCAAAGTTGCATTAAAATAATTCAGTTGTAAATTAGCCCTCCCATGATAGCAATTCAACCAAACGAATCTTGGCACTTACTTTGATATCCGTGGGTAGAGTATAAGTATAAGTTAAAGAAAAGAAGAAAAAAAAAATAAAAAAGAAGAAGAAGAAGAAGAGAGAAAGAAGAAGAAAATATTTAAAATAAATAAAAACTCAGTTGGCAATGTTAAGTTGCTAAGTAAGCCGAATTCAAGACCTGCTTCATTCCTTCTTATGTTATTACTTGTTGCTCTTCTCTCTCTCTCTCTCTCTCTCTCTCTCTCTCTCTCTCTCTCTCTTCTTTATGCAACAGACGTGTACAGTAAAAATAAGATTTTACTACGTGACATTCGTACTTACGTACTTGATAATTACTGCAATTAGGTAGAATTGAATATACGTCAGTTGTGTTCTATAGTTTTTTCTCCCCTAGTGATTTTGGATAAACAAAAACTTCCATTCATAGTGGTCTATTTTTTTTTTGTTTCCTGGCATATTGTGTTTCTGTACTACACCTTTATACCATAGTCTCGCCAAGACAGTCAAATTAGTCATATCGACAGATGCACACATAGGCTGGTCATGCATTGTCTTAATGCACAACTTGGCATTTGCCATGTGACAAAACCGTGGAAATGTCAAGCCTCAACGGAACATCATAGTGAAGACAATAGCTTTTTTTTTTCTGTAAGAAATAGTACATTTCATTACTACTGAATATTTTGAAATGTTGTTTCAAATTTTGTAAGTAGGCATGAATTTATTATTATTATTTCAGTATATTATAAGTTTTTCACAGCAAAGTGATAGCTGAATGTGGTGCAATTAAAGGTATTGTCTTCTTTGCTATGAAACTAATATAATAATAAGTTCTTTCATCTTTTTAATTTAAATTAGAATTATTTGTTGAAATTAAAAATTGTGTTTTAAAAGTCTTTAAAAAAACAACAACAACAGAATTTTTTAATTCAAAAGGAATGTTATTTTATTTTAATATAGTAAATTAATATTCTCAAAAGCTTCATTAAATATGTGTAATTAGTTCAATTAAAAATGAAAAAAAAAAAAAAGAATGAATGTAAAATTTTGACATTTTGTACACAAAGTGTGAGCAAATAACAACATGTCCCGACACTTTATGTTTAACCTCATTACACCTTACTTTAATTAGGTCAACTTGCTAGTGTTTTAAAATGTTAAAAATACAAACACTGCTTTGCTGTGATCTATGATTCAACTGTGTCTTCAGATGTTTTTAATTTAATTTATTGTTTTTGGGGAAAATTTGATTTATTTTCCACCTATTGTTTCTATATATTTGGAAAAAAAAAAAAAAAACTTTGACAATTGTTATTATTGTTATTCAGCAATTAATTCTTTACGGTACATAGAAATAAGAAAAAAAGATAGAACAAAAAGGCTAGAAATATTTCAGTTGTTTCTTCTATTCAACACAATTTTTTCCATAAAGAAAAACTCATGTTATGTAACATTTAATTAATACTACCTTAATTTATTTTAACACTTTGAATTATACATATACATACATTAAAAACCCATTAATCTTATTAGGTACAGCTCTGGTCAAAAATTACCTAACGGAACAAATATGTAACTCTGCAACATCCCAATACGTTTCTAATAAGAAAAAATCAGATTGTCTAAACGTCCCGTTCAGAAACTTTTGTCCGGAGCTGTACAGTACATTTTAGTTTCAAAGTAGTATATTGGCGAATGGTATGTTATGTAGTGTACTATGTATTCGATTTAAAAAAAAAAAAGAAAAGATTGCAAGCAAAGAAATGTTGGTGTAGTATTTTGTCGTGTATTTTAAAGCAGACAAGGTAGAAAATGCCTAAGGTATATACACTACAGTGTACTGCGTTGGTTGCTGTGAAGTACGAAGTATTCTTTTAAACTTTATTTATTTGTTTTTCATGGGGACATATGTACGGGGTCTGGTCCTATATACATTTCGTTCACACAAAACCTTATATTATAAAGCCTGTCATACAACTTTTAAAACAATTATTATACTTTTCTATAGTTTCTAAAACAATTGAAATGAAATATATATTACTATTGTTTTTATAAGGTGCCGTTTTTTTTTTTTTTTTTTTTTTTTAAATTTTTTTTTTTAAGGTTTATTTTACGAGAAGTTGTTGTTTTAAATATTAGGTTTTGCAACATTTTTTTGTCATTGTAAGGATTCTGGGAGAGCTGTATTTATTTATGCTTTTTTTTTTTTTTTTTTTTTTTAGTTTTTTTTTTAGAAGAAAGATAAAGTCAAACATAGTTTCGATTTTATATATTGCTATTTCATTAAAAAATCACAAAAAAAAACTAAGAAAAGAATTTGTGACTTATACTACAAAAACTTACAAAGAATACAAAATTGGGTGCCTTTTATTATACAAACTAAAAACTATTGAACTCATATGACCTTTACTTAAAGTCGAACTGCTCTAATAAAAAAAAAAAGTCACAAACTGTGTCAACAAAGTATGTCACTTTTTTTTTACTTACATTATTTGACAATGTTGTAAATAATAATAATAATAAAAATATATAATAAATTCAAATTGAATTTCCTTTAATTATTCAAGAAAATAAATTTTAATTTCCATAATAATATACAGAAAGAGATTAAAAGATAAAATGTTGCGAAACTACCTACGTATTGCCAAAAACTACTGTCACTTAAACATTCATTTAGATTTAGTAGTTAATTTAAATTTATTATACTTTCAAATTTTAAACTTTTCTATCATAAGGTCATCTTAAAAACATTCCAAATATTTACTGTTTTTTTTTTTTTTTTTTTTTTTTTTTCTTCCTTTCAATACACTGAGTAAACAAAGTAATAGTAGTTAAAAAGAATTTAAGAAAGTAGGTGACCGGTTGATATCTCACTAACTGAACGGTCGCAAAATATAAAATTTATATATAAAAGTAGTAAAGATGAAATGTTATACGGTACATAAAAGTTTATTCATGCCAAACCCATGCAAATATGATCAAATATTTAAGTTATTGTTATTACACTTTAAAGATAAAACGTAACAAATTTAGAGCTATGTTATAAATCAAATTAGAAATTCTTTTAAAATTAAAAATATTATTAAAACTTTTTCGGACAAAAAAAAAAACAAAAAAAAAAAACAAAAAAAAAAACATAAATTCATTCAGTTTTATTTTAAAATTATAGTATTTTTTTTTCTAGATATGAATAACGTAGAAATATTTATTGTAAAAATGAAGTTCCTCGTTTGACTATTTCCGCATGAAGTTGGTTATTCATTTCATTAATATCTCATGTATTGTCTCAAAACTTTTATTAATTTCAATTAATAATGCTTATACAATACATATTTTAAATATTACCCATAGGCATAGGAAACATGAAACAACACGTTCTTTTTAATCATTAAGGGGGTAGGTGACCGACTCGCAAACCATGACGGTTGCGAATAATAATAATTAACACAAAGTAAAGAAGAAATGTTACTTAAAAATTTAGTTATGTCAAACATGTGAAAACATGATCAAATATTTAAGTTATTACACTTTAAAGATAACATGTAAATGTGGAAATTTAAATTTGAGCGGGAAATTTTAGTTAAATTAGAAGAAAAAATTACAATTAAAAATATCATTAATTTTTTTTTTTTTTTTTTTTTTTTTTTTTTGTATAAAAAAAATCTTTTAAATTTACTGGATTTTATTTGACAATTATAGTGTTCATTGGGAAAATATAGTTCTTCTTTTAGTGATTTCCGGTCCAAGTCAGTCCCCCACCGCCTTAAACACAAAATGGGATCTACAAAACTGACGATAATTTTTACCAGAATGTAAATGTGGCCCCACAAGAAAGCGTGACAAAATTGTAAAGTTTGCAATTTGCGTGAATATTTCTGTGTACGACGTCAGAAACAGCAAAAAATTAGTTTGAAAATGTTGTGGAAAATTTTCTGATCACTGCTACGACGCTACAGTTGAGTTTCGAGACCAATTAATGTTATTTATGTGAGTCCCATCAAGTGTTTTGTGATATAAATGCTGATGTTTTCATGTTCTTTAAATAGTTTAATGCTTGTATTTAGATGGCTATGTAAAAATGTATCTCAAAATCTGAAGAAAAAAAAAAAAAAAAAAAAAAAACTTTATGATGTCATTTGAAAGTTAACAGTAACAGCTAACTAGATAAAATTGTCAGAACCCGTGACCCATTAGATAAGAGAGAAAATAATTATTGAAATTAATATGGACTCTTATGGTACTAAAACTTTAAAAAATCATAATTTAAAATCTAGCATGGTGACCCCCCAATTTTTTTACATTTTTGAAGATACTTTATCCTAATGTATTACTGTGAAAATTTTCAGATTTTTCTTTCTTTACAACTTTTTAGTCAAATCCCGCAGTAGCTGATTTCCCACCTTAAATATTTTCTCTCTACCATGAGTTAACATACCCTTATGCCTTTAACTAAACCAAATGCCAACATCTGGTTGCCCTATTAAACTCTAAAATATTAACCGAGTGGGTCTTTGTGAAATACGACTATATATAGTAAAAAATAATAATAATAATAAAAAGGTAGTTTATAAAAATCCCATCTATCATTTAATATTTTTCATAACGTAAATTGTCTATCAACATATCATCACACTGTCGGTTTAAAAAGTTATGTTTGCCACTTTAAAAAATAAAAATAAATTGATTTAAGTTCTGATCTGATTATACATTTCTTTTCTCAGTGTATATTAAAAAAAAAAAAGTTCATGTGAAATCATTAAAAAATTGTACAAATATTTAATTGAAAACTAGTTTTAGTGATTTCTTAAAATTCATTCTTTAAAAATAAAGACAAAGTAAAAAATAAAATGACAAAAAGAAAAATCTAAATTTTTAATATTATATCCTTTTTTGTGTAAAAGAATAAGTGTGTGTGTGTGTGTATATATAATACACACACACATATATATACAACCTGTTTTTATAGAGAGTATTTTCTAATTTATTATAAATAGAGAGCGCAAAAATAGTTTTTCGACTATTGCCATTATGTCGACTATTGATAGTATTATTTCATATCTCCACCGATCTCAACAAATGGTGCATTTTAAACCAATAAAAAAATCGACTATTTTCGACTATTTCGAGCTCAGCGACTATTTCACGAAAAATTGACTATTTGTCGACTATTTCGCATTTTTTTTTAGTTTTTAAGGAGATTTCTACTAGAAATCGGCGATATATATATCGATATATCCGATAGTATCGATATTATCGATACTTTTTTGACGCGATGTGTATCGATATATCGATACATAAATCCGACAATCGGTATTCGATACTTTTTGAAAAAAATTCATATTAATTTATTTACAATTTCAAATAGCAAGCCAGTTTTCGCGCTCTGTTGTACCAACGAATCAGCGCGTACAGCTGAGAGGGCACTGTGTATAAAAGCGCACTGCCACTTACTTCCCCAGCTCAGTCAGCTAGTAGATGTTGTGTATGAAGCATCTCTAGCTGTACAGAGCTCTCTGCTGTGCCTTGCCTGATGAGTCCTATAGGTAAATTTGATACTATTTTGTAATAGTGCTGAAGTCCCATACCCTTTTAAAAAAAATTTCATGGTTTTTATTGCGTTAACAAAATACTACATACAAGATAGGGACACGCTCGGCCTATTTGAGTATTTAGATACTAAAATTACTGTTTAACATTAAATTAAATTATTTTTTAATCACAATTTTTTTTTTTTAATCATTCTTTATATAAATTTATGTATAAAAAATCGACTTTTTTCGACTTTTTTGTATAAAATCGACTATTTGTCGACTATTTGCACCAAAAATCATCGACTATATAGTCGACTATTTTGTCAAAATGATCGACTATTTTTGCGCTCTCTAATTATAAATTATGTTACAAAATTATTAAATTTTCAAGGATGGTATTTTTAGAATGTTACATTGTGTACTTAAAAGTATATAAAATGTAAGTAACATATACAATGTTTCTATATATATTATATATATATATATATGTTAAAGAATGAAAGATATCTAGAAACAGGGCGTTTATATATAAAACTTTTCTTCTTCTTCTTCTTTTTTTATATGTCTTGAATGTGAAGAGGGAGGAGGGGGGAATGGTTCAAGAGAAGTTGAATCTCACGTATTACTTTGAACTGGTATTTTTATCCGAGTCTGGCAAAACCACTTTGAATTACAAAAAAAGAAAAAGAAAAAGAAAAAAAAAAAAAAAAAAGGACATTAAGGTAATTTTTATATAATTTAAAAAGGTTTTGCACTGAAATAATGTTTTATGTTAATTAATATGTTTGATTAAAATTATTATACAGTATTAAAATTTTAATTATGAATTTATTTAAATATCTTAGTATTAAAATATGATGATTAAATCATAATTAAATAAATATGTGTTGAAAGTATTGTATACATATTGAAAAACAAAATTACGTAATTTATGCTGTACTTATTAAAATATCATATAAGTTTGAATTGTATAAATAATTATGCTGCACAGTAACTATATAATATATGTTATGTAACATATTTGTATTATACAATGTAGCATCAAAATGTGTTTTTAAAATATAGAAATAGATGTTTGATGAAATTAAGAGTTAAATTCATTATTACGCATCTATTTTGTGGTCCATGCAATATTAGTTTTTTTGTTTTTTTGTTTTTTTCATGAATGCAATTTTTAAAATTTTGGTTGCAAAAATGCACTGTTTCTTTTCAGTTTTATGTTAATATTACTGTATACATACATACAGTACCTTCTATTGAGTCGTTAATGAATGGTTCATTTTCAAAAACTTTTTTTTTTTAGCCTTGCATAACTTTTTGTTTCTACCTAACCCCAAATATTCTAAATTAATATTTTGTTTGAATTAAAGTTCTATGTTAAAAAAATAGGCATCTATAGAAATGCATATAGATAAAAATGATTCCATGAAAAGTTTAAAAAAAATGTCACTGTTAAAAAATCAGAATGCAATAACTATTCTATAATAACTTTGAATGTAAACTCCACGGTACAGTATACTATTAATGTATATATTATTATACTAAATCCATCATATATGTTAAGCAGAATATAAAATTATATTTACACATTGAAGTATACGTGTTGTGATTTGCAATAAATTTGACTATATAATATATATACGTTGACGTAAATGAAAAAATAATAATAATAAATCGATAATAATCACATTACAATAACAAGGATTTCGCTATATGCTGTGTAGCTTCCTTAAAGTTTTTGAACTTTTTTTTTTAGGTCCTTTTATATTATTACACTACACTGTGGGAGATGGTAGTTTAAATAACAGCCAAGTACATAGAGAGAGAGAGAGAGAGAGAGAGAGAGAGAGAGAGAGAGAGAGGCAAAGAGAGCAGGGGGAAATCTGTCTAAGAAGGTTTAATTTATTCCCCTGCCTGCCTGTCTGTCTGGTATATATTCGCAAGTGAACGATTTAGTCAGCCAAATATACATAACATTCATACATATGATATAAACTATAGAACAGCATGAACCTTGTACTTGAAAAAAAAAAATAAAGTCTTAAATTTTTAAATACAAAAGAATTAAAATATATATCACGCTTTTAGTTTCAACTACAAATTATTATCTTTTTATTTTTACTTTGTATAATAGTAACATGAAAATTGGAAGTATTGGCAATTAGGTGTCACTTTTACAAAGATAAAGTTTCAAAATTTGTGTGTCTGCGGTATATTATTTAAAAAGGCTTTTATTATTATTATTATAACATTTATTTGATAAGTTTAATAGTTGTGGAGGCGTTTATTTTAAAAAATATATATGAAAATTTAAATAAAAAGATATTTGAATACTATAGAATAATTAATAATATTATCTATATATACTTTAGTTTGAAATTGTTACTTATAATAAGCAATGAAAACCTATTAAAATACAACAATAATAAAATATTCTGAAATGAATTTAGTACAAGAAATATGCATCACTGTAATTTGTATTAATTTTAAAGTATATTATTTTGTTTTATAGAAACCAAACAAGAAAAATCCTTTTTTAAATAGCCCGATTTCCAAATAGCATTATTATAAAAGTACAATAAATTTGATTGCATTAAAACTTCATTAATTGATTGTGTTAGTCGTTCATTTAAAACCATTCAATTTTAATTCATAATTCGGAATAATAGGTTTCTTCTTGTTGTTTTTATGTATTCTTGAAACATCACACAGAGAAAAAAGACTTTTTGCGTTTAGAGTGGGAAAAAAAAAAAAAAAAAAAAAAAAAAAAAGACACCGATAATTGTTTTGAAAAATGCTATTGGCATCAAATTTAAAACTATCATATTATTAACATAGATGAAAACATAGATTTAATCTATCCTGTAAAGTATGCAACAAGCATGTCCTATATCTTAAAGGCATTCAAACTTCTCTTGAGAGAGTCAGTTATACGATCTACAACATTGGAATAAAATATCATCAACTGTGCCTGATTTTTATGTAGTATTTATTTGAGAAAATATGAACTCATTTGTAAAATATAAGATCTATTATTTTGGATAGCGATCTATCAAAAATAAAATTTAATTATAGTGTATTTCAAATTATTTACACAATAGGGTCCATTGACCAACTATTTTTTTCCTAATACAGTATATTGATGATAAAATGATAATCTATATTTCATGAATTTTTATCAGGTTAACTGGTTACCCTGACTATTTAACTGGAAAATTTGATGCTGGTAATGGGAGATCAGAAGATTAAAATGTAGAGATACAAAACAGTTCAGTTTATAAATTGTATGTTTTTTGTTGTTGTTTTGAATTTTTTTTTTAATATTGTTGAATAAGATGAATATTTATTTATTAAGATATTGGGCATCTGACCCCCCCCCCCCCCTTTCCCAAACACCCTCCCATAAAAACATAACAAAATAAATTAAGTAATCTATACTGTAGTGAATAATTAATATCCCATATAGCATAAATATTGCTATTTTGAAAAAAAAAAACAACATAAAAATAACCAAGCTGTACAAAATCACTTTTATACCGTATAATCGCTTTACAGTATAGTATAAATTATGTTAATGTGAATAAAATGTTGCTGAAAATGAGCATAATTATTACGTATTTATTTTTGTTTGTAAAAATATAAATTTAATCTATATTTTTATTTTTAACACAAAAGGTTTACCACACAAAGCGCAACAATAATAAGAAACTACAATTTAATTTCTTCTTTAAAAAAAAAAAAAAAGTTACCTTTATTCTACGTAATTTTATATACAACAATGAACAATAAAAAAAAGAGAGTTTATTAAATTAAAACATAAATTCAATTATTTTAATATATGCGTAATTTATATAAAGAATAAATAAAAAAATGAATTATGAAAGGTGTTGGTATATGTAATGATAGTTTTTAAAAATACATTACGCATACTTCAAGATATTAAAATTATTTACGAGCGTGAAATTATACTATGCAGTAAAAAGTTGGAGGTTGCACCTTCAAGTTTTCTGCTGCCGTTGTTGTTGTTGTTTTTTATTGTATGTGTATAAAAAAAAAAAAAGAAAGAAAAGAAAAATAAAGGTAATTTTTGTATAGTCTACAATGATGAATGTTTGCACGATTATGCATTTGTTTATAAAGGTATATTTACATGAGAGGAATGAAGCACATACACGTGTGTTTATATGGAGAAACCTTACTATAGTAAATATTTTGCAAGCATTTTACTCCGGTACTTCTACTATGTACCGAACTGAAATGAATAACTTGCAATTTTAGTGATGCATTTGAGTCTATATAGTTGTGCAATTGTTTTATTTCCTTGCGGTACATACAGTATTTTTTATTAAAAATTTAAATTATATTGGCTTATGGCCGTACAATGCGATCAGATCGAGATTTCAGATGACGCAAAACTCCATTTAAATACATATGATTCCCATATGCGAATAAAATTCAATTTTTTTATGAAAAAGATTGTACATAACGACACTTTTAACGCCAGAAAACACCATTTTTTTTAAGGTTGCATGCATCAATATATTTTTAGGTTAAATAACGACCAAAAGAAGTCGCTATATGTTTTAAGTGAATCTTATACATAAATGATATGATAACCATAGTTGACGTAGTTATCCATCTAGTGCATCAAATTTTCCCCGTAAGTTAACATTATATTTCACTGCTTTTATATATATATATATATATATATATATATATATATATATATATATATATATATATATCGAATTAGGGCCCACTCACGCGGACTTTGTCAACATGTATTGACACTATAGGTATTTGTTTTTCAAGTGTATGTATTTTGTCTTAACAAAATGATACCCTATATTTTATCTGTTCATTGTTTTATAATCAACCCACGTCATGGTAATGAGAGCTCATAAAATGGTTTAAATTACCCTCGATAGCATCGCAAGTAAGGTGGAGTAATTTAGGACATTGAAATTATTACTTGCATGAAAAAGCTCACAGGTGTACAATTAGAACCCAAATATAAGACAGTCATGGTAAATTGTTATGAAGCCCATGTTCAAGTTAACTTTAGAGGAAATGTGTGGGTCCATCTTCAAATAAACACACTCAAAACAAACAAGAACTAATTGTTATGATTGTGTTTTGGGGGTTGATCGTTACACTTTAATACAGTAAAAGTTTGACAAATTTCAAAATTTTGAATATGTAATGTAGTTTACATATTTGTATTTATCTTATACTTAAAGACGTAGAACACCTTGAATAAAAAAACTTGCCTAATATCCTAACATACCTAAATATCAATGTTAATTTGGCCGGAGTCATTGATTTCTAATTTATTTTCCATTTACAAAATAACAGCTGCGGGTTTGTGACGTCACAGCTTGCCTGTTTCCGCGCGTGTGAACTAGTGAGCTGTGACGTCACAAACCTGCAGCTGTCATTTTGTAAATGGCAAATAAATTAGAAATAAATGACTCCGACCAAATTAACGTTGATATTTAGGTATATGTTAGAATATTAGCCAACTTTTTTTGTTCAACGTGTTCTGTCTTTAAATATCACTAATTAAAAAAAAAAAACAATTTATATAGTCAAACACCTTATTTTTAACTTCAATTTTATAATCTCTCACGCTACTTTTTTTTTTCCTGTAGTTTCTAAAAGGTAATTTCTTGGTGCTGAGGAAACAAGGCAAACTTGTATCTAGATGTATGACACAGTTGCACTATACATACTGTAAGTACTATACATACTATACTATACTATACTAGCTCTGTGTTTATACAGTACACAGTCGTGCACGAGGAGGAGAAACTAACTCACAAGTATAATATTATGTATAATGTACACTGATCGGCAAAATAAACCACTCTGCAGTATGTATTGCAAAATAAAACTCGTTTATATATATATATATATATATATATATATATATATATATATATATATATATATATATATAAAACTTTTAATTGATCAATAAGAGAATTTACATATTCATTTTCTCTGATATATTATGTTAAAAAAATGTAGTCTTTAAAATGAAGTAGATCTAGATTAAATTTTATAAAAATGGGTCATTTTTAAAACATTATAGGAAAATGTTTTGGCAAAAATCTTCTATAATAAAAATTCAATGGAGATTTTGATCAAGTCGATTGTTCTTCATAAATTCATAAATAACATTATATTTTCTTCGACATTAACTTGTTATTAGTTACATTACGTATTTTAAATTTGTGATCATTAACTATATATATGTGTAAACTAAACATATAAAATGAAAGCTATCTTTGAAATTTAACGGTTGATATAACAAATATAATTGACTATTTTCAAAAGTTTCTATACACTGTGGTAATTTGCTTGGAATTCAATGTTGATTTCATTCAAATTTTAATAAATTTTTAGTTGAGAGTTGTGTTTATTGATATTTTGTATCTGAGTCATCATTGGAGTATTTTAAAACTTTGTAGCACGCAAGGTCCATATATAAGAGGTTAGATGCTCCGGTAAAAGTTTTGGCCAAGGTCGCGCAGCTTAAAGGAATTCACCGAAGACGTCATATCACCTGTTGTATTTTTATTCACCTTATCAGTGACGTTACTGGTGAACGGCATCTTATTGGCTTAGAATCAAGTATACATCCATCACAAAATAAAATTAACTGCGTGAGTTTTGTGCTACGCTCAACCTCTTTATTATATGGACCTTGTGTAGCACGGAGAAAAAGAAAAATCACAAATTATGTTGTGCAACATAGTTATGCGCTACTACAGCATAATGTTTTGTTGCAAACCTTTCAAACAACTTAAAAAAAATAATAATAATAGTAAAAAAAAAAAAAAAAAAACATTTTTGCGTGAAGCAGAAAAAGAACATTTTTGAACACTTTATAATTCAGAATATCAACTGAATTCCTTTTTTTATTATTATTATTTTAATAAACAAGTAAGTTAAAATTGTTTTCTTAACAAGTTTACCTCATTTTCAAATTACCTGATTGACATACATGTATAGTCTTGTCTCATTTCTTATGCATTTCATGTGTTATGTTTATTCACATACGATACTTTATAGTATAATATTGAAATGTAAATAAATATTATACTTGATCATAAATTGAAATTTTTTAAATTTACATTTTCACCTTGCAAAATAATTGCTCTATTAAAATAAAAAGTATGAAAGACAAAGGGTGATAGTTATTTATTATGCATAATGATGTCTTCTTTTTTTTCCTTGACTTGGCTTTAAAATGAATATCTTAAATAATTCAATAATATTATTATGTGTTAATGTTTGATTTCTTTATTGTTTATTTATTATTAATATTGGATTAACTTCAACAATTTAATTTGTTATAAAACTTGCATTATCAAACAAAAATTTTCATTGTATATGCTTTGGTGTTGAAATTCACTATAAAAAAAGTGTTGAAAAATATGTCAACTCAACTAACACACTAATTTTTTTTAGATATATAAATTTTTCTTGTCAAAAGCAAACTTTCTTTTGTTTTTGCGGTTCAAACAAGTTTCAAAAATAAATACGTAATAATTATGCTAGCTCAATAGTGCAACAACATTTATGCATCATAGAGTACTCTAATGCATAACATCATAATTTATGTTGTATTACTCGTATAAAGCGATGATACTTCATAGCGTAATAGCTAAGATCGATATAATTACTTATGTTATTCCAAAATAGCAACAGTTGTGCTCTACAATATAGTAATTATTCAATGCAGCATAATATGTAAATTATATCCTTGTAACTATATAGATATTCATTGATACAAAATTATGGCAACATAAAAAAAATTATGGCCACTAAAAAAAAAAATTGTACAACATTATTCTCTATGAACTTTTAAAATAGCAGTTTTAATATTTCGTTTATCCGTTTCACATTTAATCATATTTATAACCTTCTAAAAGTTCATAAACCTCCAGGTTTAATTTTTTGTCATTTAAACTGAAGGTATTAAAAATATAAACTAAAATCATAATCACACTTTTAAGGCGTTGAAAAAAGTAGTCAACCTATTACAAAATATATTTTCAAAGTCACCTTATTTAAATTGTATATTGTACACTGTATTATTTATATATGTATATATATATATATATATATATATATATATATATATATATATATATATATATATATATATATATATATATATATATATATATATAACTGGTTACTATAAAAAGTAATAAATTTAAAGAAAAGGATAAATAAATTTTGCATTATTGTGTTACAAAGTAAATGCCATGCTAGTAACTTTCTCTCTCTCTCTCTCTCTCTCTCTCTCTCTCTCTCTCTCTCTCTCTCTCTCTCTCTCTCTCTCTCTCTCTCTCTCTCTCTCTTACTGTCTTGTTTGTTACTTTAAAATTTATATAAGTTGTAGTTGCGACTGCAGGGCGGTCGTTGTGTATTACTTCACGACACACTTTGCTACTTTGTTGCATGATCTCGCCTGTAGATTTTTTTTTCTCTTTCTTATGGTCAGTCAAGGACTTTTGCCAATGTATCATAGTTTTCTACAAGTTTTTTTTTAAAGCCATAGACCACATAAAACAACATGTGCTTTTGAATGAATAAACACGAAAAGAAATCTTTAAAACTGTTGACAAATTTTACCATAATGTTAATGTAGCCCCACGAGAGAGCGTAAAAATACTGTAAAGTATGCAAATTTCGTGACTTTTCATGTTTATGACGTCAGAAACATGCAAAAATTCGTATGAAAATGTTGTGCGGGTTGCATAAATCGAAATTTCTGATCACTGCTACGGAGCTATAGTTGTTTTTTTGAGATAAACTAAAGTTCTTTATGTAAGTCCCATCAAGTGTTTTGTGGTATAAATGCGCATGTTTTTCTCTTGTCTATTACTTTAACTTACTATGCTTATAATTATAAAGAAAAATGTTCGTGTGAGAAATCATGGTCCATTGTTTCTATTACCATTTTTGTTGCTATAATTGATGACAAAATGTTGGTAAAATAACGTTACTATGGAACTTGGTAAGCTATATAGATCAAAGGAACAAATTTTGGTAAGGTAAATAACACAGTTTCCCAACGTTTGGTAACTTTGTCATTTCCTTTACCAAAATTTGGTAATATAAATCAAAATAGCTTATTTTTTCCTGCATTTTACCCTAAAAATAAGATAAGATGATGAAGATGGAAGAGAAATCAATGTACTTGTTTTTAGTTTATCAAATTTTGGTATATATTTTTTGCTATAACATTTTATCAACTGTATACGAAATTTTAATTTTTTTTTACGGTACTCACATCGGTAGTTAAAATTAAAAACATTAACCTCTGTTATCAATTTTTTTATATTATTATTATTTTAGATAATCTCTTAACATCATAGTGATTGATGAATAAACATGAATATTTGCATAAGCAAATGCATAAAATAACGTTGAGTAAAGTTACCAATTTTAAAGAACTAGCCTCTCCACTACTTTGTTTTCTCAGTGCATTATTATTTTAAGTAATTCCATCCTATAGTTAAACAAATGAAATAATAAGTATTACAATTACATTGAAACTTAATACTATACTGTATTACTCACTACTATAATATGCAAATAGCTATTATTGAAAATTACATAAGAAAATCTAAGCCATCTGACGATAGTGGGAAGAACTAATAAACTTGCTTATCAAGGTTAGGTTAAAGCGCAGTTCCGTGTATTTGCAATTGAAATATTGTTGATGATGTAATTAATAATTAATTCATAAAATTATTTACTAATATATTAGATTTTTTTTGTAGAATATATGAGTTAAATATAAAATGTTCATAGGTCTTCTCATTTTTCACCTCTCTTTTTCTTTAACTATTGATAAATTGATAATTGATTATTTGATCTATATAACTTATATCATATTTTATAACTTATAATATATTTTTTTAATGACTTCATCAAAGTAATAATTAAGCATAATTTTATTTTGATATGCGTTTGTCATTTGATGTTCTACAATTGCTACGTCAACTAAAAAAATAAATAAAAGTAAAAAAAAAAGTGATTTCATAGTTCCTTTTTTTTCTTTTTTTTTATTAGAGGCTAATACTTGCATATTTTAAATATTGTATAAAAAATACTTTCAGTAGGAGAAAAGAAAAGTTCAAAATTTTACGACTAATTTTGCAGCTACTTCAATTTTTCCTTTTTTTTTTCTTTTCTTTTGAAATCACCATGAAAATCGATTTGCATATTAAATCTCTATTATGCTTGCCCTAATAGTAAAAAAAGTAACAAATAAAATAAAAATGCAATTACAGAACATTTTTTTAATAAATATTATTTAAATGCATGATGCATGGAATGGATAATATAAAAAGATTAAAGTCCTTAACATGATAAATGATAAAAATAATAAATGAAAGTTTTTTTATTTATTTATTTTTATTATATTTGTAATACTTCGATAATTATAACATTATAACTGTATTGCATTATGATAATGATAATAATTAAAATAAACGTTCTTTGAGGTACAAATGATTTAAACCATATTGTCTTTCAGCCAAATGATATAAACCTTAACAGGAAAAAAACATTTGTCACATTTTGTAAAATGTTTTTTAAGGAATATAAAAGAATGAAGAAAAAGGAGAACTATATAAAATGTTGAAATTATATTTCTAAAATCTAAGTTAAATTAAGTAAAAATTGTCATCATTACAAAACGGAAATAATATTGCAAAAACGATCAGTAATAAAATACTCCATTTAATAATAAAATTATTAAAATAACATATTTATAATAACTTGTACAATGCACAGCTAAAGTTCAATACAAGAGTATAACATACAGATATTTATGTATATTTACAATCTATAAAATCAATCTGACCTCGCCCTAAGTTAACTGGACCTTTTATTAGTGACGTCATCAAACCATATACTTATATTATACACTGTATGTATGTATGTAATGTAATGTATATAAGAAGAAAAAAATACAGTAAGAAAGAAAATTATTATACATGATCGTGAACATTTCATACATATAAATGATACTAAATTCATTCACTTCGAGGTGTTACAATTAATATCATTTAAAAAAGAACATGTATTTGTTGCATTTTAATTATATAATGATAAAATAGGTTAAGTTACTCATTAGCAATTTAAACATAAAATGAATTAAATGAATGACTAATAAACGAAGAGATACATCTGATTTTAATCTGAGGAAAAAAAGTTTTTGTTTGCAATGTTGTTGTTATTTTTGCTATTTATTGTTATTTTGTTTTAGAATAATTATATTTTATTTTACTACGAAAATGAAAATGTAAATGCCCACAGTAATCGACCATTTCAAGTGACAGTTTTTGGTTAAATAAAGAAATCCGATCTAAAAGTTTGACTAACAAATACCGACCTCAAATAAATTATGAGTATTGAATTTTTTTAAGTATAAATTTTCTTTGAAACATAAGTAGCGCATAATATTTTTGATTTTTATTGAAATTGTTAATTTTTACTATAAACTTTAAATTTACATGCATACTTTTTGAAGAATAATAATTGTGAAAAAGAGTTTTTTTAAAAATATATATTACAATATGTATGGTATATTATAAAGTATAGCAGTATTTAATGTTATCTGTATTTCATTCATATCACTGCTATATAAATTTTACTAATCATATACAAAAATCCTTATATCAGCTTGAAAATGTTTCAGATACGCAAGGCAAAAATGATTACGAGGCCAAACATAATGGTAAGTACGATCATGAATGTGAATCACAAAATAATAAAAATCTGCAAACACATATGAAATATAAGATTAATCAACATTTTGATAACTTTTTATCTTTATTATATCCATTTTATAGTTTAAAAAAAAAGATCTCTATATTTTTATTTTATATGCATGTGTTTCTCTTTTATCTCTGGCTGTTAAAGATCGTAAAATATATTAAAGAGATATATTTCTTTTAATTTTTTTTTGGAAGTATTATAAATATTATACTTTATATTATGTAATAAATAGAGATTAAACTATTTTAATATTATATTGTCATTCAAAATTAAATGACGTTTATTCCAGAAAGAGCTATCACAACTTTTTGGTACTTTATAACATTAAAATATTAATCACAAAGGTATAGTATTTTAACAAAGAAAAAAATCATTATTCAACGAAAATGAATGTTCTACAATGCATTCAGCAACAGATAATTATTTTTTTTTTAACCAAGAACTAGGGGGTATAGCCAAATCAGTCAAAGAGTGTTATCTGTAGTCTGTGCTAAAAAAAAAAAAAAAAAAAAAGATTACGATGAAGCAGACATATTATTTTTATTACAAAGTTTTATTTATCTTCATTATTTCAATATTTTTACTTAAAAAAAAAAAAAAAAAAACTGAACCTGAACCGAGGCTGGAAAATTTAAATTAGGAATATCAAACATTAATATGTCTTATATAAACGCAAGAGCTATGTTTAAAAACATCCCCACCCCCTCCCTTGATGACACCCAAATTACAAAATATGATTCACCAAAAACATGAAACTTCATAAAATTAAATTATTAATTCAATTGTAATATCCTTTATCAAAGTAATAATCCACAATACACATTTAAAAAAAAAAAAAAAAAAAAACTCAAAGTGTCTGATTGACCACTAATTTTGAAGGCATACGTTGCATGACAAGTAGATTATTTTCATGTGAAACAAAAACCTAAAAAAGTGGATATAATTAGTGATATTGTATAGGATGTAAGAAAAAGAAATAAAATATTCTGAATTTTCATAAACTTACTTCATAATCTAATTTCTTCATTATTATAAAGATTATTTACATTGCACGCAACTCTATATAACGACAAAAAAAAAAAAAGTATAGCCACCACTGGGTGCGAGACAACGTTGACGTAAATAAAGCGACTTCTTTACTTAAAGTCTGCTGCCTGTTGACAACCACATATACATACTTGTGTTGCTAAGCAACGGTTAATCATATGTAAATACGTAAATCCTCACCCTCTCTCTCAATCGTAATGACCTCAATCTCTTTCTACTTAGGCATAAGTTTTTTTTTAAACGTATTATGCAGTTTTGATGCAACTTATTGAAAAGTTGCAACTGACTTATCAGTATTAATAATAGTGCGTCCTTGCCCAGGAGAGTACTTAAGTATGTGAATGGGCTTTGAACCTGTAAGCCCTTTAGCCTAGCTCGCGTTTAAGGCGACCGAGGTATTGGTTTGGGGGACTAAGAGTATCAAAGTGCCTCGGTTATTTGTAGGCATTCAACTCGCGGAATAGTTTCACACTGTGCCCACGACAGGATGTCACCCCAGAGAGGAAAGCCAGACTATTGTCTCAAATAATATCAAGTTAAACCTCAAACTAAATAGCCATAAAGCTGGTTAGTGGCATGCATACGCCTCCCACATAAATCAATGTGGTGTTACAAAAAAAATGATAATAAAATATTTCAATGTAAATTTAATTCAATAATACATCAGAGGGGTCAGTAAACTACTCCTCTGCGTCTAATTAGTGTTTCTGCTATACAAATAAAGTTTTGTGCACTTATCATAATACCTTTCACCAAACGAAGCATTCGTGCATTCCGCAGCCACGGCGCACTTTTTTTTTTTTTTTTTTTCGTAGGCGAGTGAAGTGTCTACTTATTATTAAATGAACTATATCTATACAACTTTTTCTAAATAATTATAAATTATGCAATGAATACTAACAACAAGCGTATATAATTGATATTTTTTATGATATATATTCAACAAAGACGGCTGACACATTGTTTTACATATAATTGCACATAATTTAAATATTAACTATACATTAAAATTGGCTAACATCCGTAATTTTTGTAAAATCTTCTAATTTTAATCTAAAGGTGTAATCTTATAAAACATTTCAACAAAATGAGATTTACATAGACAACAAATGTCACTTACCTTGTTGTGTCAAATTCAAATAATTCTTGCATTTTTCTGAATATTTTCTCACTTTAAACCACACATTTGTCATACATAAGTTTAATTTGCTATAAAAGTGTATAGTAGCACATGGTAATAATGTGATGTGGGCTAAAATAATTAATTTCGCTTCTCATAAAAAATGACAGTACATACACTCACCTCACTGACTTTAGACAGACTGAGCTCTTCTTCGAAGAAATACATTTTTGATAAAATAATACTCACTCACAAAACGTTGAAGTATTGGATATTGGACTGGACAATCAAAACTCATCAAAGTTCAATATTTTCTACGGTAAGAATTACTATAGGATTATTATCAAAAATAAATTTCAGAGAAGAACTTGATTTTTCTGACGTCTGTAAGTAAAGTAAGTGCAGTCCGTGCTGCTTTTTTTTTTTTTATTATTTTTTTTTATTTTAATTTTTTTTTTTTACTAAATCATATTATTTACTTCAATAAGCAATCAAATGGATGCTTTGATTAAATTATTCATAATTCGTGTTGAAGTGAGAAAATATTTGGGAGAAATGCCACTAATATTTTAAATTTAATAAAATAATTTGCCTTTTAACATGAGCTCTAAAATGTACTTTTCATTTCAAATATGTAATTAAAATATTGTGGAATATTTAGCAAGCTATATGCGACATTAGTTAATATTTTTATTTCTGTGCTTCTGTAAGTTAAAATAAAAAGATGAAAACATATAACGTTAAATTGAATATTGAATTATTATCTACGATCTACGTTAAATATGTTACTCTCTCTCTCTCTCTCTCTCTCTCTCTCTCTCTCTCTCTCTCTCTCTCTCTCTCTCTCTCTCTCTCTCTCTCTCTCTCTCTCTCTCTCTCTCTCTCTCTCTCTCTCTCTCTCTCTCTCTCTCTCTCTCTCTCTCTCTCTCTCTGTCTCTGTCTCTGTCTCTGTCTCTGTCTCTGTCTCTGTCTCTGTCTCTGTTTCTGTCTCTCTCTGTCTGTCTGTCTCTCTCTCTCTCTCTCTCTGTCTCTGTCTCTCTCTCTCAATTTCTAATTCTCTGCATCTAAATTTTTTTTTTTAAAAAGAATACTTCCTTTAATATCAGAAATACACGCTATTCCTATGCACGCAGCTATGTGCTCACTTTCTCGACAGATATCCTTAGATTTTATGATTCGAAAACTAATGTTATTCTAATGAGAGGAAAAAAAAAAGCACTAAAATTAAATAGAAAAATATATTAACACGATCGTATATTATAACTCTTGTATATGATGTAAATAACTATAACAAGAAAACCACACAATTGATTAAATATTATTTAAACAGTTTATAACAATTCAAAACGATATAATAGTATATCATTTCTATCATAATAAACTCTTGCATTATTTCTTTCATATTATCTTAATAAGCGATGTTTATTATTATTGCACTCACTTTAATCTAACTTTACGATCTAAGTGCAGGTGAATTTATTTGTTTAATAGCAAAGTATATACATTATACACTATAAGAGAATGTCTTATATGTTATTTCTATGTTGAGAAGATAAAAATAGCTTGCACAAAGATATTAATACTTTATTTGCAATTACTTTCTTTGTATTTATATACTGTATTACATGCATTATATTTTCATTTGTGATCGATCTAAGTCGATATATTATTGTAATTACAAGACAAGTATTTGAGAGTAAATAAATACATTATAAAAACCAATAAATGAATCAATCAACCAATTCAAATAAGAAATTGTTTATTTCATATCTTTCTCGTAGAATCAGTAAATAAAACAATGCATCTACTAAGGTGAACGCACCTACAAAAAATATATACTGAAAAATTATCGTATAGAACCTATACATACTAAAATACACTTTGAAAATGCCACTTTGGAAAAGAAATAATATTTTAATTAAAATTATTCATATACGTATATAATCACAAATCTTATAGGTCAATATGTTTACAAAGAGATGTTTAACGCTAAATTTAAAATTCAACTAAACATCACTTATATTAGTGGACTCATTCTGAGGCCCTGACATTGTCAATTAAAAAAAAAAAAAGTTACACACAACAATCATCATCGAAAAATTCATTTATTGAATGATATTGTTTATTTAATTAACAGAAATATTTTGATTTGTCTAGCACTTTTTTTTTTTTTAGTTTGTGTTCCTGTTGAAATAGTCAACTTATTGAATATTTTTATGCTATACCACATAATCAATCAATCAACCAAATTATTCCAGTGCCTATCTCTTACAGCTGACTCTATTTCTACGTCTTGTATTTTAAATCGCTTATCTTATTTGATATAGTGCAACAGTAAATGTGCAATTGCAACATGCACACGTACAGTGCACATACTGCACACTTAACATTTACACACATACATATATATATATACACAAGTAAAGATATGAAAGTTCAAATACATATAGTTCAAAAATAGTAACAAGATAAATAATAATGAATACATTTTATATACTTTATATAGAGTGTAGTGCAATAAATCTTAACAAATAGCTACACTTAAATTACATCGCACATGATAAATTATTATTTTCTTTAACATTTAACTTATGTACGAATGTTTTTTTATTTTTAGTATGTAATATAATGTATTACTGGATTTTTTTATTTATTATTATTATTACTTAGGGGTATTAATATTTAAAATTTTAGAGTTATTTTTATTGTAAAAATTAACATGTGGTGATTTTTACTTAAAGAGTTCCTTAGCCTCAAAAAAATTTGCCCTCAATGATAAATCAACGAGATGGGACTATTTATTATATATATACTGCATACACATATGTCCTTTAACTCTTCTGTACACTCAAAAACAAGTGTTAAAACTTGTGAAGTAGGTAACCAGCTTTAAAATTTGACTGCAAAGGACTGCGTTTTCACCTCTCTTGTGTTAATTCAATAACAAATAATAACTCTAAATTAACCTTTGATTAATGAGGAAGATAAAAAAATAGGGGGTGATTTTATTACATATTCTAAAAGAGGGCATTATCCTGAATCGATAGACACGTGATCGGATTTACTTTTTTTTTTAATAATGTATTTTCCATCAATTTTTAAAAAACAGAAATTTATGTAACAGGCGTCAACTTATGCATGTGGGTATAGGGAAAAGTCGACATTATTTCGCAACTTTCAAAAATTAATTAAAAATAATAATAAACTCAAAAATAACAAATTCACATACCTATCAAATTAGGTCAATGCCCTCATTTATAATACGTAATAAAATTACTCACTAATTTTTTTTGTCTTCCTCAATAGGGTGCTGTATTATATGCATATAAAAATATAAATTCACATCAACTATATATATATATGCAAGTTTTAACAATATTTATTCATAAAAACATAATTTCAGAATTGTTGAATAATATCTCTGCTGCATAACATATAAAATACGTGTGGTACAGAATTAAATTTTAAAATAACATTTGTGCTATATTTATAACGACATAATTTAAATGTAATTTTTTTAGTCCGAGCAATAATTATTTTTAACTCAACGTTAAAAAGCAAAATAGCCTAAAAAATAAGCTGCACATTTTCTTCTTGAAAGTGTATAAAAAACAACAACATAATATAAATAAAAGCGCAGTACATTAATGTGATAAATATTAACTTGATGATGGATTAATATCCCCCCTGAATGTCTTCATCTAGACTAGAGTGACCGTATTTAATGTTAAGTGACCATTGAGAATGTAAGGACCTATCCATATATAATATAAAAGAGAAACACATTGGTACACTAACAAATTACTATATAATTATACTCATTCATCGAAGGAAACCAAATCTAGCGTCAAGATAATTAGTAATTAATTACATTTAATGACCAGATGTTGATTAAAAAAAAAAAAAAAAAAAAAAAAAAAAAAAAAAAAAAAAAAAAAAACGGACTTCCAGTGAACGATTGGTGTACTGACTTGTATACTTTCGATTCTCTCAAAAATTACAAAATCACAAATCAATCTATTCAGAATAATATTATAAAAAGAAAAAAAAACTTGTTGTACCACATTTATGCTATATTTATGGCATATTGCATAAATAGATTCAATGAATAATTATGATGTATAACCTATTTGTTACGCGCATTGTGTATAGCATATAATTGCTATTGAAATTAACATAAATTATGCTATATTATGAATCAAAGTTGCTTCAATCGGACTAAAGAACTAAAAACAAAATTACTACTTTTTTTGTCCATGTTATAGAAATATCGCTTAGATTGCAATACAATGTTTTTTTTTTTTTTTTTTTTTTTTTTTTTTTTTTTTTCATATGTAATGATGAGACAATCTACAGCATAATTACGTTTTACCCAAGTAAACTAGTGCTTTTATGAAGAAAGTACTTGTTTCCACTTTTTGTATAAAAAATTGTACTAAAAATAAATAGCAATGATAAATTGTACTTAAATAATTATTATATAAAATTATATTTTTAATTATAAATAATCTATAATTATATTATTTATCGTAAAAAAAATGTTATAAATACAAGATTATAAAATTTATATCATTAAATTAATTAATTAAATTGTGAATTACGTCTTAAAAACATTACATAATATTAAATTTTATATAATATGTGTTCTGTTGCTAAGAAATGTAATTAGTTCGTACATAAAATATTAATTACAACAAAATGTAAGAATTATTCTGTAATAGGTTTAGTGTCTGATTTTGACCTGATTTTCACAATAAAAAAATAATAATTGAAAAAAAAAATAACTTCTTCTTTTTTTTTCTGTTTTGTTTTGTAATATTCTATAAAAAAATCACACATCAAAAAATGACTTCACAGTTCACAGACATATCATATAGGTCTCTCTCTCTCTCTCTCTCTCTCTCTCTCTCTCTCTCTCTAGCTCTCTGTTTTTAATTTGTATAAATACAGTATCTCCCAACCAGCATAAAAACAAAGAAAAGTGAAATGAAGTTAATTAATGAAGCTATTTATGCCACAAGGAATAATTATTATATCATATAGTTTAAATATTGGCTATTTTGAAAATAGAATTAAATAATTACGTTTCATAAGATAACGGTTTTGCTACTTTACACTATGCTTTATGGTACTGTAAAGTACACACGATTGTGATAATATATTTTACGGAGTTAAATTTGCAATGCTATTCTATAATGAAAAAAAAAGTTCTCAATTTAAATAGTAATTTTAATAGTAATATGGTCTTGTGTATACAATACTCGCTATACAAAATGGATAAAAAAAATTACATAAAATATGCTTCATTTATATCAGAAATATCATAAATGTTACTATTTTTATAATAATAGAATATTTTTATTTAAGGTACATATATACAGGGCTTTTTCAAATGCGTATTACATGGGTACCTTGACCAGAAGCCAGAATTATACATTTTTAATATACATTTTATAGACAAATAACTTTTGACAATATTACATATACATAGAGTAGACGCTTTTTATGTAATATTGTGATACTAAAAAAAACAAAAACATGACTTTAATAATTATTAACACATGCAAGTTTCTGAAATAAGTACCAAGACAATGTGACAGGAAAATTTACTTATTTACATTTTTAAAACAGTTACCAAAAATATAAAGAAATTAATAATGACTCTAATTTTACACAATTTTAACTTACAAACAAACTATCTTGCTCTAGTAATTTAGTCTGAAGGTATATCGTAATAACAACAACGTACAACTAACTTTAGACCAGTATAAATAATTATGCTGTATTACATAACTGATGTTATAATAGTATGTAACATAGTTGTAACATAGTTTCTGCTGTTATTTATATGAATAAATATTTCTTACAAGATTAAGCTGGCATAATTATTACATATTAATTTTTATCCTTAAAAGTAGAAAGAATGTTAAGAATATTGACTATAAGCATAATTACTATTGATTTTTGTTGTCCGTATTCCTGAAAAATCAGGTGTACCAAAATTATAAGATTTTTTTTTTTTTTTTTCGTAATGAGAAATGCTCTGTGACTTACGATCTTATTTGTCTATCACAAAAGTAATTCTACTTGAGAATATTTTCCACACCTGGTGCTACAATGACACCTGTTCCGTATTAAAATAAAAAAAAGGCGATCTTCTTTTTTAAACAAAAGCATTGCACATATGAAACAATGTAATATTAAGACGGATTTTCAAGTATATTTGAGTGATGTGAGGAATATAATATGAAGAAGCTTAAAATGAAAATACCATGTGAAGAGGGTTTTATATTTTGTAAAGCTTTACTGTAATATGGTACAGATATGTTATAGAGTACTTTATACTTGACGTATCTTATATCAAACTGCTTCTGTCTATAAGACAATTTGTATCATCTTCATACCTGTTTGAATTACAACTTATATATATATATATGAAATCAATAATATTTATAATAAATACTTATATGAAAGGGATCTTGTATTAAAAAAACTAATGGATACGTCATTAGATGAGATCATGTATACGTAACGTAACATACACTACACATATTATGTTTCTTTAACTTCTTAAACTGGATTTAAAAAGTAGGCAACTTTTTTTTTTTTTTTTGGAATTTGCAACATCATGAAATCCAGGTCTACCATAGAAATTGTAAACCACGTTGCTTACTTTACAAGTTTTCTCTCCAGTTTACAGCAGGGTTAAAAGGTCAACTAAAAAAATTAAAAAAAAAAATCTAAAGCTTAATTTTAATTTCATTAATTTTGTCCTTTCCGCATGGACAAGAATGAAAGCGTAATAATTTTGCTGGCTTAATTTTGCTGGTACAATTATTCAAATATACAGCATAATCTATAACTTCATAATAACTATCTTACAAAGCAGAAATTTTATGTCGTACAACATTATACCAAACTATATAACATACTCGACTCAAGAAACCTGGGTTACCTGCCGTTCGACCTTTTACGGTATCGCCCAGCCCCCCCCCCCCTTCTCCTCAAATGTGACATTGGGCGATACTTTAGGGATGCCCGATTTAAATCGACTGAGGTTTTTTGAGTCGAGTATATATGTTGTTTGAATTTAGCATAATTTATGATATAATGACATAAATGCAGCATAAATTACGTAATTCATACTTTCCGTGCGTATTCCGGTGTAACTAATCTATTTTACTATGACCTACAGCTTTGGTATTTGTATCATAGGTGGCTGATTAAGTAAGCTTTAAAATAATGATAAATTTCATGTCAATGGACAATCAAAATCTAAAGATATCAGACCTCTAAAAAAAATTATAAAAAATCACCTTTTTTCCAGTCTGGCTATATAAATAAAAAAGCATAAATTAATAAACCACAAAATTTTGACAAAAATTCTATAAATTACAAAGTTTAAAAACATTTTTAAAAACAAAATAAAACATTAAGTTGAATTAAACATCATTTACATTAAACATTCTGTTTAAAAGTAATTTTTTCTTAATGTTTAATGGAGCTAAGATTATTTAACTAGACACTGTAATAATAAGCTTTAAGTACACAGACAATTATGCTAAAATGTAATCAAGAAAAGCTGAGAAATCATTTGTCAAAATGTCTTATGATTGATGATGGAAGTTAAACATCGTAGGAAGTGGTTTCTCCGACTTAACTTAGTAGGAGCACATTTTTTAATGACACTGCACAATAATAAAAAAAAAATAGCAGTTTAATCTTTGTACTTTTATTTTTATTATTAATGGTGTATTGTCACAGTGCTGTCAGTATTGAAATAAAATGTATTTTTACAGCTTCTTACTTTTTTTTATATTGTTTATTACTCATACAGATATACAGAAATCCAACCAAGGCCTATAGGCCTTATCGGTTATGTTCATTATTATAGTACTTACATAGTTTTATACATTAAAATCATCTATTATGATATTTATCATGACAAAAAGAAAAATAATCTAAATAATATACATTTCGATATTCAAACTTCAGTAAATTCAATTTTAAGTACTTTTTTTTCATTGTTCTAAAATTTAAACAGCTTAAAAATTGTCCGTAATGATGTTCTTAAACCCTGTTCCTTTGCTCCAAAAAAATGCGCAATGCCATTTAAAAAGCATCGGGTGATCGTCATTTTTTGTGGTTTGGGGCACGAAAAACAGGGTTTACGAACATCATTCTTTTACCTTTTTTTTTTTTTTGTTTTTTTTTTTTTTGGTTAACTGATTTTTTAAATATTTTTGAATTTCTTAAAATCTGATTCCCTAATTCAGATAATATTTTCTTGTTCTTTTGCAAAGTTCTTTAACATAGTTTAATGGGCAAAACATAAATAAATAAATTGAATTATTTCAAAACTTTTTAGATTTTATATCAGCCAAGATATAACCTTAACGGCTGATTTGCTAAGAACTCTTTTAATTCCATTTCAATATTATGTTATGATATTATTTTATATGAAGTTGTTTTTTTAAACAAAAACGTGTATTATGATCAAATTTTTTTACTCAATGATTTTCTTCATAAAATAATACATTTAATAAATCAGTTTGCAACCGTAAAAAAATGTCCATGCGTACGTCATCAAGTAACCATGTTGTCGATTAAATTATAATATTTTGAACAAAATTTGTCAAAAATTAAATTATATTATATTTTACACACACATATAAATTAATAATAATTAAAAAATAAATATAAAAATAGATTTCCATTTTGGCAAGAATATAAAACATAATTTATAACAAAATAAAATTAATTGTAAAAAATTGTAAAGAAAAATTATTAAAAATTATTCTCTATTTTAAATTAAGCAATAAAAAACAAGTATCATGACATGACGTAAGCAGCACTTCCATTAGGACAGGCAAAGGTGTGAAGCAATTTAGAGACAGAAATGTGGGAATGGCGGTACGATTAAGTATTCGTGTGACATCAGAATTAGTTAGTTGTACTCTTTCTCTCTCTCTCTTTCTTTCTCTATTCTTAGAGTGAAGAGAAATTACTATGTGTGACTATTGCTGAGAGAGTATATAAGCAACATTATAAAGAGTAGCCAAACTCACTGATATAGTTTTGAATCATGTAGTAATATCTATATAAATTATAAAAGGCAATTTGTAAAACTTATATAAGAAATTGTCCGCTGCAACAAATAAAACAATCTTTTTTTTTTTTTTTTTTTTTTTTGCCGGAGGCTACCTTAACTATACTTTGAAGTATTTTAATGTTACATTAACGTTCTTGTGTTTTTTTGACCATTTATTTTTGCTCGAACATATGAGAGAGAGAGAGAGAGAGAGAGAGAGAGAGAGAGAGAGAGAGAGAGAGAGAGCATTTTATATAGGGATTTTGCTCATGGCCTATTTTTCACCATCTGGTGCAGAACCTAAAGAAAAGAAAAATAAATCTGAGTTCTTTGTGTGGGTTTTAAGTAAACTATAAATTAATGACAAATTAATTGAATTGAAAATAATACAATTGAGCTTTGAAATGGCGTAAAACCGTGTTTAAAAAAAAGCAGAGAAAGAAAAAATAGTTTCAATACCTTATTGCTGTGAAAAGGCTGAATCCTCTCACTCTCTCTCTCTCTCTCTCTTTCTTACTCACTCTGTTTCTGATGTTTTATTTTCAAATTAATTGCATTGCACTTTTGTCATCACGCAAGTCTAATAAAATAACAAAACGAATTTGAATTGTTGCCAATACGTACAAGGTTATATATTTAGCAGCAGCAGCAGCAATGAGAGAGAGAGAGAGAGAGAGAGAGACGTACAGTAAAAGTACTGTACAGTATATAGTTACATACGTATATATGCAACTATAGTTGTTACTCCTGTTGATCTAATTAAACTAAAATTATTTATCGTAAATAATAATAATAATAAAAAATATATATAAATGGCGTAAATCTGAGTTTAAAATATATTACCTTTTATTGTTGTTATAAAACACAAAATTTTAACTTTTTTTGTTTTTCATTTCATTTAATAAGGCACTCCAAATTATTGAGATTTGGTTCCCGTATATGTATAAAATATGATTACATCTCATAAAGAAAGAAACTACAATTTTTTTTATATGTGTTGAACAATATTCAACAAAATAAAAATCTCCTGAAGCTAATTTTGACCCACCGCCTATACAGTATACATCAAATTATTATTATTATTATAGAATTTTTCTTGATTTTGAAAACGTCTTTTAACGTCTCTATCATTTTAACAGTACAAATTTAGTTTTTATGTTATTACTTTATTACTCACAAGAAAAAAAAAATTATACGTTAAATAAATCAAACTCCAGAATGTGGTACTGGTAACAAATTAAGTAAATTGTGATTCTTATTTTATCAGGTATTATTAATGCTAAATAATGTTTAAAATTCCACAAAGTATTTTTTATATATACATTTTTTTCGTCATCCAACAAATATATATAATAAATTTACTTAAAAAAAAGGTTCATTTTAACGTATATATTTATAATATGTATAATTTATTTTATTATTCTTATTCCTAAAACTTTTGCGGTCTAATTTTCGTGCTAAAGGTATTATAAAATTTTTGCAGACATATTACCTGAGGGATCACGCTTACTTCACGTGTTGTGTTGTGTGTTCACTAAAACAAATTAGTATATAAGTGCCGACCATGACTCGAGACTACCATCACAAAAACTAAAACGCAAAGACTGTCTCGTTGAGAAAGGCCATGAAGTAATTTATTTCGCTTTCATATAGGTTTTGGCTGCTAAAAAAATAAAATTAAGGTGTGGGCTGCCTTTTTTTTTTTTCATAGTTCAATGGACGAAAATTATATACAGAAATTTAATTCAAAGAACTTGTTATTCTTGAGATTTAAATAATATGAATTTAAATTATCAATTACATGAAAATTGAAAATAAAATTTATAACTTTTTCTTTTATTTTTTTTTTTTTTACACCATAATTACTCTGTTCTTTACGGTTAAGCCATTTCTATGTTTCGATGTGAAAAGTAATTTTTGTTGTTCATAACATATCAGCAAACTTATTTAAAAAAAAGTCTGTTTTTTTTCCACGTTTGCTATAAACAAAGACGAGAGAAAGAGAGAGAGAGAGAGAGAGAGAGAGAGAGACGAGCTTTATATTTTTGCTAATTCTTAGCATAAAAAAAGGTTGATTAGTAGAGGTATGATAATTATTCCTAGTTAAAATACAAAACAAAAGAAAAATTTTATGCGCAATATTGGTTCAAGTGCTTAAAATATTTAATAAAATTATCTGCATATTATATGAGAAATTTAAAAATATAATAACACGAAATGGATATTTCCGGTGATGATTTTTTTTTTCAGAATTCAAAACTGTTTATTTCATTTCTTTGCCCTACAATCAGTATGCAAAACAATACATCTGCTAAATGAATCTGTTTAATTTTATTTTAGCTTAAAATAAATAAAACTGCAAAGAAAAAAATAAGTTAATGTAATGTGCTGCATTCGTTTTGTACAGCACAAATAATGCTATTATGGCATTATATAAGAAATCATGCTGAAAATCTTAACTATTATGGTATGTTAATCATTATTAAATAAAAGATATATTTTTGATGATATGCATAAATGTTGCTGCATTGATCTAACGCATAATTATATAACGTATTTAATATTTGTTCTTCTGTATTACACATCTCTCATTAAAAAATTTCTGGCATCGCTTTCTTTAAAAAATAAAGTAAAAATAATAAAACTTAAATAATATATTCCTGCACATAAAAGAATAAATTAGGTAAATTATGTTGCATTTAACTATTGCTATTAGGGCACAAATATTACTATTTTGTAATAACATAAGCATTATTATGCTATATATTATAAAATCATTGTACGATATAGCATACATCATGATGTTATGTATAACTGTTGCTGCACTGAGCAGTATAATTATTTCATATTTATATTTGTCCATGTGCTATATTATAGACCCCTTGCACATCCTTGCGCTTTGTCGCCATGCTTGTGGTGCCTAATGCATTGTCCAGCATAGGAAAAACATAATTTTTTCCTAATATTTAACATGGAAAAGAATTTATTTCAACTGCAACAAAAATTTCCCATGTTATTCAAACATATTAGGAGCTAGAAATAAGGCTTTAATTGAGGTTTGAAGCTTCTTTTGCTATTAAAAATATGAAAACAAATTTTTTCCTATGCTGGCATATGTATTCCTGACCAAAAAAAAATGGTGGCTCTTAAATATGAGTGCAAGGGGTCTATAGGCTAAAGGGTATTTTTTTTAAGTGGTTTCTAAATTTTTGCGCTTGTAATTGTCTATTGGGACTACACCGTCACAACATAATCCTGTACAATACAATATAATTGAATTAGTATATATTGTAGTAATAATGTTATGCATATATAAACAATTAGTATTTGATTTACATTAAAAAACATCATAGAGTTAATATAATACAACATTATAATATATAATAAACCGGTTTAATCTTACATTAAAAAAAAAAAATAATAATAATTGTGGAAAAGCGCAATGTATGCGATTATTTTCTTATCAATGTCTTATATATATTATACGACATGTAATCCATCATTTCTACTATATTTTCACAAGAAAATTCAATTAATATTATATCTATATACTCTCTGTTTAAATAACATGAAACTTAATTTAAATTATTTTATGCAGCAGTCAATGTTTCCCTTCAAACATGATTTTATTTATATATACGGACCTTGGAAATCATTTTTTTTAACACCCTTTTTTTTATGACTTAAATTTTGTGTCTTTTTTTTTTAAGTCTGACATGGTTGTATAATTCTGTTATAATAATATTATATACATATATAGACATGCAGTGGGAAACAGCTTTAAAAATATATTGATTGGACAAATATTAAATTTTAAGTTACATGAATTAAGGGACTTATTCCTTATTGGTGTAGTATACGGTAGCCACTTATAGGCGACGCAGAAAAAGGTACTTTAATGTCTTTTAGCGCTGAAAAAGAAAACGCATCTAGAAATTATGCTATAGTCTCATTTTAGGACTATTTATTCATAATAAACATAATTTCTGCAATAGTAAATAATATTTATTATGCACACTTAAATGAATATTGTGTGCTGCTGAATTATTTATGCTCTTCTAAAATAGCACGTATGTGACATAAACATAGCATAAATTACGTAATTTCTTATCCGTAGCATTGCGGTACAATGTTTTGAGAGTTTTCAGTGAACTGTTCTGAGGTCAGAAATATTTAAGTAAGGGATACTAGAAAAAAAACAAAAACAAAAACTTGAGCTTACGTGTTTTAAGTTAAAGGCGTAGAACACCTTGAACACAAAAGTTGTATAATATCCTAACAAACCTGAAAATCAACTTAATTTGGCCGGAATCGTTAATTTCTAATTTATTTTCCATTCACAAAATGGTGCGAGCGGGCAATGACGTCACATCTTACTTGTTTTACGCGCGCGTGGACCAGGCGAGCTGTGACGTCAGTGCCCACTCACGCCATTTTGTGAATGGAAAATAAATTAGAAATCAATGACTCCGCCCAAATCAACGATGTTTTTCAGGTTTGTTAGGATATTACACAACTTTTTTGTTCAAGGTGTTTTACGTCTTTAAATAAGAATTTTAAGAACATATCATAAATGACAAAATTTATTATTGATTAATTTTTTCATTAATTATTTTTACATACTGTATAGACGTATGGCAATACCACAGCTATGCATTCCTTATACATTAAACTATGGTGGAAATATTTGTATAAATATATTATATTTTCCATAATAGGTAATATTGAGTAAACTTACATACAGTGTCTATCCATACTGTTGCAGTATATTATACAAGTTTTATATAAATAACAATAATGATAAAGCAATTAAATGTAGATTAAAAAAGGGTGTGTCCAATATAACTTATATTATGCACATTATATTTTATGATTTAATTATCAATTTATTATACTTTATTTCATAATTATATATCGATAAAATCAACACGTTTTGATACAAGCAATAAGTTATTTTGTTTTCTAAATAGATCTACAGGTAATCTTGAAGGTTTAAAAAAACAACTTATTAATACAGAATAAATAAATTAATTAATAAGAATAAGTTATTATCACCCTGCATGTGCCTTAAATATTTTTTTCCTCATAAAAATTTAAAATTTTCTTCAATTTTTTAATATTGTATAATAGAAATTTTACTGTTCTATACATACAATATTATGCATATAAATTGCATAATAAATTATGCTATATTATTGAATAGTTACTATAATAATGTTGTGTACATACACATTTTGCTAATTTGGAATAACATATTAAAGGTATAGAAAACATAAAACAACATGTTCTTTTTAATGAATAAACGACAAAATGGTATCTACAAAACTGATGAAACTTTTTACCAGAATGTAGCCACACGAGAGAGCGTGAAAAAACTGTAAAGTATGCAATTTGCATGAATATTTCTGTTTATGACGTCAGAAACAGGCATAAACTAGTATGAAAATGCTGTGCGGTTTGCATAAATTGAAATTTTCTGATCACTGATCACTGCTAAGGTACTACAGTTGGGTTTTGAGACCAATTAAGGTTATTTATGTAAGTTCCATCAAGTGTTTTGTGATGTAAATGATAAAGTATTCATGTTATCTATGCCTTTAAGTAATTATGCTGAAATTCTTTATGCTACATTATCGCCATAAAATATAGGGAATATGTTTTTGTTATATGAATAAATGTTGCTGCATTGAGAAATATTATGCATTAACATAATAGTACACGTACAGCACTGCTATTTTCACTTATGATTATACAATTTAATGTGAAACTGCAAAAATAATTGTAGTTACAAATTTCTAAATTTTGTTCTTAAATTTTGTCCTTTCTTTATCTGTTTTAATACTTAACAATTTAACACAAAGAAATATGTACTTAAAAGTATACTACAAATTTTTCTTTACTATAATGCTAGATTTTTTATTATACAGATATACTTTTTATTACTAGTCTTATTCAAAGATTATTTATGTATATTAAGTCAAATTTAACGCCTTATAAAAAAAAAAGAAAAAAAAAAGATGAAATCATCGTAATTGCAAGAATAGTAAAAAAAAAAAAGTGTTTAATGTTTATTCCTGTTATTATTACGACTATAAACTTTTGTCGGTTATAGGAGGAAACACTATTTAATTTAAGAACTTTTTTTTATTTCTCTCATCTCTCTCTCTCTCTTTGTATTTTCACAACTCGACATCTAAAAAAATTTATATGACATATTTTAATAGTTGCAACCTTGCGACCCTTTTATATATATATATATTATATATATATATATATATATATATATATATATATATATATATATATATATATATATATATATATATATATATATATATATATATATATATATATATATATATATATATATATATATATATAAATATATATATGTATATATATGTATATATCGAGGGTGCTCCGCTATAATGTCCTAAGTCCACTTGACCTTGAAAAATAAAAAATCGTCGGATCAACCCCAAATTTTGGATTTATCCATTTCAGGTCATTTGCAGCAAAAAATATTTTTCAAGGTCAAATGGACTTAGGACATTATAGCGGAGCACCCTCGATATATATATATATATATATATATATATATATATATATATATATATATATATATATATGTGTGTGTGTATATATATATATATATATAAACTTGTATGCTGAGGTCATCTTGAAGTTCCAATTCGAAAGAGAGAAACTCCCTGCACTAGGAAACCCTCGGCGGTTGCAATGGTATCAGAAGGTGGTGAATAGATCTAAGTGTCTTCTAATTTCTTTAATGTAATTTTGCATGCAACTGACAAATTTAATTTAAAATTACCTAAAATAATGTAAGCATGTTATAATAAAGTAACAAATTAAGAATTATTATTCTATTCGATGTTAACAATTCGTTGACAGTGAGTTATAAAATAATTACGTACTAACAACAGCTTCGTCAGAAAACAAACAAACAAATAATTGGCTTTAAAGGAAATAAAATAAAATTATCGTTATTTAATTTCAATCACGAAATATTTTATTGCAAAATGCACTAGTTGAATACATTAAATGTCAGTTAATTTCACTAATTACATGAAATGCATTAAATTTCACTAGTTGTGCAATGTGGTACCTGACTTGTCTTGAGAAGGCCAATAAAATGAATTGATTTTTTGATTTGGATGGATTGACATTCCATTGAGTGATCAGAATTGGCACTTGGTTTTGTTAAGAATGCATATCATATTTCTCACCTCTCTCTCTCTCTCTCTCTCTCCTCTCTCTCTCTCTCTCTCTCTCTCTCTCTCTCTCTCTCTCTCTCTCTCTCTCTCTCTCTCTCTCTCTCTCTCTCTCTCTCTCTCTCTCTCTCTCTCTCTCTCTCTCTCTCTCTCTCTCTTTCTCTCTCACTCTGTCTCTTTCTCTCTCTCTCTGTATTTTCACAACTCGACAGCTAAAATAATTTATATGACATATTCTTATAGTAATAAAAGTATGAATAAATTTAAATCTTTGTGCCAGTAAAGTCACGTGATAATGAGGGTGGTTATAAAATAACCTATGACCTTTTACTTTTAACCTTTTCTATCTTTATACTGCAAGCTGCACAAATCTATTTAAGATAAGTAATAAAAAAATAAAAGTTTAAACGACTTCATGGTTATTGACTTAATTACAAAGTATTCAATATTTTTATGACTTTCAAAAATTAGATATAAAGTCAAAAAGATTTTACATCTATTTGACCAATAAAAATTCAGAAAAATCTGTTTTATTGTAATTTTATTGCTTTGGTCATTTTTTCTAAAAATTATATTGATTTTAAAGCATATTTATTCATCAATAAATTTAAAACAGAAATTTTTTCCATATATATAATAAAAAGAAATAGTATACAATAAAACTTTTTTTCATGGTTTTAAGTTGTAACAGATTGGAAATAAATTGTGATCAAATATTCATTTTATTATGAGGGAAAAAATCACGGAGAATGTGCCGCAATTATAAATATAAATAAATCATTTTCTTAAAATTTTACTGTAATAAAATCTAATTCATTAATTTAAAAACAACAATAACAATAATAATATGAAATAATGTTAAAATGTTATACTAAAGTAACAAATTAAAAATTGTTAATTAATTCTGTATTTGTTGTTTTATTTACAATCATAAATCACTAACAGTGAGTATATAAAATAATTACTCACTAACAACAGCTTTGTGAAAAAAAAAATACAAATAATTTCCTTTAACGGAAATCAAATTATCATTATTTAATTTTAATCACGAAATATTTATTTCAAATACACTCGTTGAATATTTTAAATAAAATATCAATAATGATAACGTATTAATCTTATTGGATAATTATTATTAAATGTAATGACCAAGTTCGGTTGGATTGACATTCGATTGAGTGATCAGAATTGGCACTTAGATTTGTTAAGAATGCATATCAGCCCGCACGCATTGTTCTCTCTCTCTCTCTCTCTCTCTCTCTCTCTCTCTCTCTCACACACACACACACACACACTCCACATAGTTGTCTGGCGGCCCCTGTATCAGTTCGGAATGCTAATTATGCACACACCAATCTACATTATTATACATACATCAAGAAGTATATAATATACTTTTACTAAGAATTTAACTTTCTATTATTTATTGACAATTAAATAGAAATCAATTGAAAATTATTATTTATTATATTTATCAGAGAAATATTAAAACAAAATAAATGTATTTTATGCTGTTTAATAATATAAATTTATTTAAATACTAGAGCATGGGAAAGAGTCTGTGTATTACAGTCTTAACTCTGCAGTAGAGTAAAGTTACTTTTCACTACTCAAGAGGCGTCATTGCAGAATTACTACTCGGTTTTAATTTAGAGTATCGTGATTGAAATACCCAATATCATCATGTTAAAGTATGGAATAATCTTCACGATTTATTATTATCATTTATTGTTGCTGCAAAAGATTTGATAATTTGCCTTCTTGCTTTAAATCTGGATTTTTTTCTTCTTTTTTTAATTTTAGAGATTAAATTCATTTTTACATATCGTCAATACTCATTAACTATATTATAATAGTATCGGGATAAAAACTATCCAAAAAACTTTTTTCATCGGCTAAGAATAAATATTTATTTGAAAAGCAAATATATAATAGAAGGAGAAACAGAATGAGAGAGAGAGAGAGAATATCAATTTATATTTTCTATTTTATTTTTTAAGAAATTTCTAACATTACGGAATAATTTTATTGCTAATGTAATTCTGAACAAATAAGAAATTAGATAAAAATATTTTTATAAATTTATTCAATCTTTTCTCAATTTATAATGGTATGTTGATTTTGAAACGTGTATAATTTAGTTCTCTAGTAATTCCTAGAGCTTCTAGAACGTACAAATAAGTATATATTTAAACAAAGCAATAAATTATCATACATAAAAAACTGCAAAGAAAACAAAGTTTACTTTGCATTGTAAATATAAATTGATTTTCTTTTACTCAACAATATAAATAAAAAAAAAGTTTTTAATTTCCTTACACAATTAATTTAAATAAGTATAGAAAAAGATTTAACTTAGTTGATTGCATTTTCTTTCTTTGTTTGTTTATTTTTTATTTGACATGCGACAGAAGGAGAGAGAGAGAGAGAGAGAGAGAGAGAGAGAAGAAAATTAATTAGTTTTAAGATGGACAAAGTTTTGTTGTTAAATTGTGTTTAACATTTTACGTAATCAAGTATGCTTATCATGTGGAAACTTTGCTCAATAAACTCGCCTTGTAATTAATTAAAATTTACCGGACTTTAGAGTAGAAGAAGGAGGTAATTACATGCAAACATTGACTTTTTTTTTCTTTATAGATTAATTTAATTCTAAAAGTTCTCAAATTTTCAATTTATGATATTTTGTTAAAAGGGTTACAATCAAATTGAGCATTTGAGTGTTTTTTAAGATTAAAATCAAAAATTTTCCCCCAAAAAAATATTGCATTTACAAAAATATTGCAAAATAACAAATGTGTGATAAATTTTTATGCAAACCTAATAAATTAAGCTAAAACTGAAATTTACACACATAGGTAGAATAAATTAGGTAATTTATACTGCATGCTTGTAGTATGCAGCATAACATTTGTACTAATAATTATGCTGTATTTATTGTTCAGGACAGTATAATCATTTTTCAAATTTGCATGTTACGAGTAAATGTTATTTTTAATATACGTGCTACAATTTTCAATAATTTAAGTGTTTCATATTAGTAAAACATAAAATATTGATGCTAAACTTGTCCAGTAAAATTTCATATTTTACTTTGTATTAACAGTATTTTTTTTTCAGCTCTACTGTAATTACTAATTAACATAATTATATTTCAACTAACTTCAATAACTTATTTCGATGTAAAATAGTGAAATTTAGTGTGACTATTGTTTTTAAGTGAAAATTCAGTTCAATATTATAATTCAATATAGGTAAAAATTTTGTCAATAGGTACTCTGAATTTGTAGGCATAAATTTTTAAAGTATTTCCCATTTTGAAGCATCAAACAGAAATAACTCGTAACTAAAAAAAAAAAAAAATAAAATAAAAAAAAAAATAAAAAAAAAAAAAATTATTCTTGCAGTAGCATACATAATTATATAGTTATACCATATGGCATAAATTTTGTTAATAAATGGCATAAATATTTATGCCTTACAAAATAATGTTTAAAATATTATGAACAACACAAAACACACCCCAACACACGTAACAGCACACGGAGTTTTTTTTTTTTTTTTTGTAATAATTATGCTAGTTTATTTTCAGCACAATTTATTCAATACAGCATCATACAGAATAATATATGCTATACTTCATAATAACTATGTATCAAAGCCTTTATACATTTTATGTTGTACAGCAAACTAATAATGTTGTTATAATTTAGTATAATTTACGTTATAATGACATAAATGCAGCATAAATTAAGTAATTTATACTTTCCGCGAATAGTTTTGCATCAAATATATAGTATGAATGTATGTGGCCGAAATTACATTAATTATTACACATTATATTTTATCCCCGTAAATTCATTTTTAATCCATGCGAGGAAATTTATTTTACACAAATATTAAATTTAATGATATCTTATAGATTAAAGATCTATTCACAAAATGCAATATTTTTAATATTTGATGAATTTAGTTTTATATATAATCTTAAAAACATTTAATTTGCATGTAATTGAATTTGAAAACATCTCTCTGCATGAAAATAAAGACCATTAAAGTTTAAAACAAAGTAGTGTATAATAAGAGAGTCCATACTTTTAAATTTAAAAAAAAAATAAATAAATAAAAAGCTAAACGCTAAACTAATACTCACACGGAAAAAAAAAGAAGTAATAATACGTATTATGCTATATAGCTCATTTTCAGCAATTTTTATTTATTACGATTATCACAATCGTGTGTACATCACAATTATTTACACTCTTCCAATTTAGTTACATTTATGCTATTTTGACATAAATGCAGCATAATAAATTTACGTGAAGAAGAAACTATATAATTTATTCTACATTAATATCATTATAGCATAGAACAGCATAAATAATTATGTTAATTAACATATTTACTATGCAGTATGGTATTAATTATGTTGTAATAAATAAAATTAGTATAATTATTAAGTTATTTATTTATGTACGTGCAATGCAAAAATAAAACTTGAATTTTAATAATAATAAAAGTGATTGTTATTAAAAGTTCAAAAAAAAAAAAAAAAAAAAAAAGAAAGAAAGAAAGAAAGAAAGAAAGAAAGAAAGAAAGAAAGAAAGACGGTCCTCTGCCATATTTTCAACATAATTATCTTTTCAGATCTTTACAATATGAAGAAATTTTAAAAAGATATTGATATTTAAATAGTTATTGTAATCAAATACATTTTATTTAATATAAAATAATGATGATAAAAACTCTCCAAATATGAGAGAAAAAAATAGTTATGTTTATTTTATCATATAAAATATACAAAAATAAAAACAACACCATATTAAAAATGACAGAATTACATTGCACGTTGAATATCTATATTATAACTATAATGAATCAATTATGTCTAACCATATAAAGTCTTAATATGAAATACAATTGAATAAAAAAAATATATATATTCTACTATGTGTGTCATTTATACTTTAATTGACAAGTTATATTGTAAATAATAAAATATGTATTATATAGAAAGAAAAAAATACTCAGGGTTAACCATTAATACATTAAAAAAAGGGGTTATAGTGTATAGTAATTCTACTGAATTGATCATTAACTGAATTTTTGTTCACAAGAATAAATTATATGTAATTTATGCTATATTTATGTCATTATAGCATAAATGATGCTAAATTAGAACAACATAAATAATTATGCTGCACCAAATCATATAGCTGTTTTCTAACATAGTTATTAATATGCAGTATAACTATTATTATTATTATTATTTTATTAAATATGCTATACATAAGGTATTTCTATAGAGATAGGTAATCCAAAGAGAATATCGTTATTCAATTTTCTGTTGCCTTTAATTTTATTTTATCCTGGAAGTTATATTTTGTTGCCCATTTGATCAATGTAATTTTTACCCGCAATACACTTCTCCAGCTGACCAGTACTTTTCAGCGGGAATCCTCTCTAGATTACATAGGTTATCTACTTAAATTAGCTATATGAACAAATGTTACTAAATATAAGCTAGCATAATTACTACGTGTTTATTTTCGTCTGAGTAAAATTTTGTATACCTTGTATCAAGTGAAATCAAAATATGTAAAATTAGAGGAAATTTTTGAATTATGGAATTTTAAAAGGTTAGTCTCAAATAGCAATGTGATTTTCAGGAATCTTTTTCATCCTTTTTCATCTTTTTTTCTTTTTTTTTATCAACATGGTAATCAAAATGATATAAATACAAACATAAAATTTACAGATATTAAACCACTTAAAATATTAAAAAAAAGAGAAAAAAACAACAACATTGAATAACATGAAGTAAAAGGTTGCATTAAATAATAATAATAAAAAACTATAATTATTATTATTTAAAACTCCTCCTACTTTCTTATTTATTATCCAATCATATTTAAGTCCTTGAAGGTAAAAAAATATAAAAATATTAATAATAATTGACCTCGTCAACTCATTGGTTGATAAGTACTTAAATAATAAAATATACATTTGAGAAAGAAATATATATCTTGTCCCCCTTTTTTTTTATATGATATTCTTCTTTCTTACTGTAAAATATATTTTTTTATTATTATTTCATTCCTTTGTATATTTTAATAGTTTTTTTACTATAACAAAAGATTCTTATATGTATAGATGGTGAGAGAACATATAGTTAAATAGTCGTGGGTGGTTTTTTCCTACATTTACTGTGTGACTGAATATGTAATTTACAAATAATGCATAATTTAATATTATGATTTATAAATGAGCTACCTAGTATATATGTGTACATACTTTAAAGTTTATATTATATATACTGTAACTTTTAAGGAGTGTTTATGGAAATAATTTTTTTCTTACAAGAATTTTGTATATTAATGATTTTAATATAATGTTTCTATAATATTTATTGAATTAATATTATATCCATTTTACATAAATGTATTCTATAGTGGAATTTATTATACTATTTCTTTTAATATTTGATGCAGTTTTATTTAAATTTTCTGAAATTCTTTGAAGTGCATATAAAAATATATTGTATTTATATAAGATAAAGAATACGTTTCAAAGTTTCGGAATTTTGAAAGAGTGCTCATAAAATATGAAATTTATTATTTTTGCTTTGTTGTATTTTTTAATTGCAAAATAAAATAGAAATTTTTTATGTATATATAAAATTAAAAAAATTTGAATAAAATTAATCTACAAATATTGGGGTTAAACATGCTTTGCCCCCCCCCCCCCCCAATAATTTTCCTAAAACGTTTTTTTTTTAATCTCTTATAAAATATGAAGTTTTAAATATACGTAGTTTAAGAAAACCCATTGAAAAATAAATAAATAAACACAAAATATAACTTTTACTTTCTCTGAAAAAAAAACATCAATATCGAGAGTATGGACTTATGTGGTCCGAACATATAGTCAGATCTAAACCTCGCCTTTTCAAAATGTTATCTCGTTTTTTAATACAGGTGATTATTTAATTTAATTTTAAAATGATACCCTGCTTAAATTTTTACTATCTCATACTTCAAAAAACAATTATAATAATAATAAAAAAACTTTGCATTATCTATATATAGCAAAATAATAAAAACGACAATTTTTATTATATAATTAATTCTATTTAATATGAAGAGGTTAATAACATATTGAATAAACTTCATTACATAATATTTGAACCGTAAAATTATATAAATAGCAAGCTATTAACTATTTTGTTACCATTTTTTAAACAAGTATATAATTTTATTTTTATTTAAATTATTTTTATCCAGACACATTTGAAACTTGTTAACAAGTTTGTAATGAGAATCATGTTTCTTTTTAAAAGATTGACCAATTCTTTAGATATATAAGTTAAAAGCATAATTTCCCCCTTTTTATATAAATAATATAATATAAAGATGACCACTTAGCAGATATTTTACCACAAAAGATTACATTAAAAAAAAAACGAGACAAATTTGATCCGGTTTTTATATAGGTATCAAAAGAACTTATATAGAGAAAGAAAGAAAAGTTTTGTGAATACTTTTTTTTAATACCTACAATTTTAAAGATAATACTGATGAAAAATAAAACCCTCTTTTCATTCAATGTTTTTATCGCAAAATGGCTAGGATATATATAAAAGCCGGCACGTGCAAATTGCAAAATAAAATTTATAGATTGTTTTACTTATTTCCTGAAAATACGTTAATTTACGTACACTTAAAGGAACATGAAAACATAAGCATTTACATCACAAAACACTTGATGAGACTTAAGTAAATAACACTAATTGGTCTCAAAACTCGACTGTAGCACCGTAGCAGTGATCAGAAAATTTCGATTTATGCAAACCGCACAACATTTTCATACTATAGTTTTTGCCTTTTTCTAACGTCATATCATATAGTTTTTTCACGCTCTCTTGCGGGGCCACATTTATATTCATGATAAAAATTATTATAAGTTTTGTAGATCCCATTTTGTGTTTAATAATTGAAAAGAACGTGTCGTTTCATGTCTTATATGCCTTTAAAGGATAAGTTGAATAATTTTTGCTGTATTTACTATTTATGTCATTATGTAGGATGCTAAAATTTTTGAAAAAAGGTAAATAATTATGGTAAATAACATTATATTTAATATATGCTTTGTAACATGGATATTATATGAACTATAGCATAGATTATTCTGTATTGAGCAAATTTTGCTAAAAATGAGCTATCATAATTATTACGAATTTATTTTTGTACATGTAGAATTTTAAGTTCATTGCATGAGCAGTTTAAATGCTAAAATTTCAGAGAAAACATGTTTAAAATTAATGATTAAGAAAGTCACCTAATTGATATAATTAATTAAAATGACAGTAATTTTTCAGATTTTTTTTTTAATATTATTATTTCTTCTCCCGTTCACATAGAAAGCTAAGTGAATATTTATTCAGGTTTACGTAAAAGAGTAGATAAAAATGAAGATGTGAATTTTTATATTTCGCAATGTGTTATATGAAGATAATTTTTATTCTTGCTGAAAGGATATTTTTACCACTCAAGCTTATGAAAGTATATGAACGACTCATGGTATATTGAGCTCAAGCGCCAAAGTGTTTGCATGAAATTTTAACTTGATGACGTAGTTGAATTATTCTTGGCATTCTTGACAAATTTTTATATAAATCTGGAATCTCACCACACGTAAATAATAAAATTTAAAAAAAAATGTCTTCATCTGCAGATATCCAATATCTTTATATTTTAATTATCTATTACAACCAAATTTGTTATTATTTTAAAGTATATGTGTTAGTTATAGCACTAATATAATTCTAAGTAAGACATACAGTATATCACCGTTGAAAAAAAAAATGATAGAAAAAATCATTGAAATTAATATTGATTAAAAGAAATTAAAAAAAAAACACCGTAATTTAATAATTTGTATGGTGACACCCAATAATATTTGAATATTTAGTTTCCTAATGACACCCTAATTATACTATTTAAAAAAGTAGTTGATGCGACCATCACTTTTTTGATCAGCTGATCATCATTGCTGACCCTCCTCTCTCAAGTAAATATTATTGATTAAATTTGCAATATATTTACGAGAATATCATAAAAATTATAAAGCGGAGAAATAGAATGTTCCAAATGAGACTTAACTCATGATTAAACATTTAAGAGGTTTGAGAGTTTTGAGTATTTATACAATATTACCCAAGTATTTCTTAATTTTGAAATATTTTCTTTTTGTTCTTTCTTGATTCTTGTTCTTGTTTTAGTTCACAAGAAGCTATAAAATTAAGTTGATACACAAAATTATCATTATTCTACAAAAAAAAAAAAAAAAAAAAAAAAAAAGTCAAAGCAGTTTTTCTATTTTTATTATTTTACTAGTTCGCCTATTGTGAAATAGACTTAAAATGAAAGAATTTTGAGATAGGAATCGTACCCTCTTTTACCCTACAAGTAAAAAGCCTTAAATTAGTGCTAATATAATTAGGATAATTACAAACAATATAATCTGCAATTAAATATATCAAAATTAAGAAGTTTTGATTTAATATTGCAATTATTATTATTTATAATAAAGACGGTATTACCGTATATAAACGTTAATTTAAAATTATAAAGTATTTTATATAAATCCAACTTTTTTCTATTTAATTGATACACATTTTCTTGAAGACATATGCAAAACATTAAGACATTACTACAAAATGACTATTTTTAAAACAAATTATTTTTTAAATAAAAAAAATTATATATCAAAGGATTACATTTTTTTTTACTATCAAAAGCAGCTCAACAAAGCTCTATGAAGTTAGTAAAAGTACGTTACTCATTTAGCGGGGAAATACGCCCAATTAATGCTTATACTTTCTTTAATGAGGACTGCGTGTTTTTTTTTTTTTTTTTTTTTTTTTTTTTTAAGTGACATGGGAGAGAGAGAGAGAGAGAGAGAGAGAGAGAGAGAGAGAGAGAGAGAGAGAGAGAGAGAGAGAGCAGTATAAAGTTTATTTTGGCTGTATTAAATGTGTTAAATTTTTACCTTTAATTGAATCATGAATTAAATAAACGGAAACAATTACTTTGAATTTTGTGAATGAAATTATTTTTCAAGTATATATATATACAGTATATATATATTATATATATATAAAAGAATTCAATTAGATATAAAATTAAATCAGTAGCTTGCTTTTTTATAATTAAGTAAAGGAATGTCACTTGTTTTTTTCAATGATATTTATTTTAATATAAACACAAATTAAATTAAAAGTATTTTTTTATAGAATTAACTTTAACTTGATACCAATCAGGATTTACCATAGATGGAATTCTTAGGATGAATACTTGACTTTTAACTTTTTTTTTATTTAAGTATTTAAATGCTTATATAAATTATATTATGTATTTATATCATAAGTAAATTCTATTCAAAAAGTGGGAATAACTTATGATTTATATTTATACAACACCGTTTATATCTTAAGGCATTCATCTGTTTATTTTAGGCACGGAACATGCAATTATAAAATTATAACTTTAAACCTTCTGTGGCTAATAATAAAATGTCTTGACTAAACATTTGCAAAGTGGTAATATCTAGTTATTATTATTTGTTTTTTACACAATGATATTAAAGACAGCCAAAGGTATGTAACAAAAATTGTAAGGTACGTGTACGTGTCATCATGCAACATCTTAAATAAAGAATTTTTGAAATTTTAATCTTACATAAAAACACCCAAGAAATTACTTTTAATATTTTTTCCCGTATCTGGTCGTAAATTTTTTATCAGATGTAGTTTTTGTTATTGACTTCCAAATTATATAAAAAAATACATAGAGAGCCTATTATAATTACAAATTTTAAACTTAATCGATTTTCAAAAATTATTTTAATATTTTATTCATGACAAGAAAAAAAAAATGTTACAAATAATACTTAAATAGTACACTTTCATAATATTCAATGTATGTATACTGTATACAAAATATATAAAAATAAGTAATAAATTACGAAAGAAGGAAAGAGTTTATGTATAATATGAAAAATTGTGATTAATATTTTATATTTCATATGATGCACTTGCTAAACTGGTACAATAATTTTTCATTAATTTTTATCCCCAAACAGCAAAAATATAAATGAATAATATATTTTTTGATATTTATGCACAAACGTGTTTTGCTCGACACTGACGGATTTATACTTTGCAATGTGGCAAGTAAGCAAGCAAACGTCACACTCAGAGAAAAATAATATAAAGTATGAACGACAATTGCGACATTCAAAATTGACCACCAACGTATCTGCATGTACATGGACTTTTTATATTTTTTAATTATATTTTGCATAATTTATTTTAATTTTTTAAAATATTGTGTATACATTTTTACATCGAACATGAAATATATAGACACACGAATATTTAACGTGCTATATTTTGTAGTATATCAAAAAGCATGTTTCTTTCTCTTCTTTTTCTATAATGATCATAAATATATTTTAATATAAATTAGTAGTATAAAATATGTTATACTCAATATAATAACTATGCATTTTTTTACAAAACTTCATAAACAAAATGATTATGACGTCATTACTCATTACTTGTTTACTACACGTTTATATGTATGGTAGATTATTGTTATTTCTTCGTTTGTAACTTTGAGATTGATAAAAATGAACGAAACTTTAAAAAAGAAGTTCCATTCTCATCATGCGACTCAATTTTATCAACTCAAAAATCAAGATGGGGAACTAATAAATGTGTCTTATTTTGGTGGTCAGCCAGTCACTGTTAATGAGATTCACTAAACTTTACAGAACAAGCTTACATGAAATTACATGATTAAATTAATCTAAAAGAAACATTTTTGTTTTGTTATGTTTACAGGTGGTGAAAGTATGGAATCACTCTGGAATTCTATCCAGACATTACTTGAAAGACTTCAACTTCCAATAGACACTCGTTCTCTTCTATATGTCGTCCTTAAAGACTCCAGGTCAGATGTCCAAGAAGCCTACAATAGAATCGTCGAGGGTGGGTACTCTATGACGTCATATAATTCCAAGATGATGTCATTTTGCTGTTACTGCTTAGCGCCATATTCCTCTACATCTCAAAACTACTTTTTTAAAAAAATATTTATTCTATTGCTTTATATTTTTTTCCTGAAATGCTTGCTTTTTAAAACAGATTTTTAGAGATTAAGAACTTTTTAAGAGATTTTTCTCTTCTTTATAAAAAGTTAAATATAATAATTCCTAATATAGTTAACAATTACAAAATAAAAAGTACAAATTTAACTTATACAATTTTACATCAAGAAACTAGAAGACTGAAGAATTTTTAAGTACAAATTTACATAATTTATATTAAAATAACTTAAAGTAAACTTATAAGTATTGATTTATAATAATTTATAATAAAAAAAATTGATTTAAATATATAATAAACTTCAAGCAAGAATAATATGAAGATATGCATCATGAAGAAAGAAAAAATTTTACGAGAAAACAACGGGAATTTTTGTTATTTTTCTTTTAATAGTCATTTAGTATGAAAGTTACTGAAAAAGTAGTTAAAAATAATAATAATAATAATAAACGTTAAAGGAAGTAATGAATTTAATATAATATTACAAAGTTCAAATAGACGTAAATGCAGTTACAAATTATTTTCTCCTTTGTTTTACTTTATCTTTATTCTGCACCTAACTTTTTAAGTGCGAGAAAAAAAAATATGTCGGAAATATATTTAAATACATAATTATTATTATTATTTTCTAATCTTTGTTGTACTTGAAAAAGAAATTATATTTTTACTATAATTATATATTTTATTATTATTATTTTACACTTTGATGCGTTTTGTTGCATTAAAAAGTCATAAACTTATAAACATGATATTTTTTTTATATATATAAATATCAAAACACGATTTGCATTATAGATTAATGCATAATTTAACATAGAAAAATTATAATTTTACATCACTTAATGATTATTATAATAATAAATATTTAAATTGATATACATAAAAAAAACTGAGAAGAATATTGAAGCAATGAAGACATCATAAAATATTTGTGTATTTTTATATAAAAACAAAATCGTGACAAGTTTTTATTATTATAGTTTTGAAATAATCTGGATTAAGAAAAAAAATATTTTATATGATTTTGATTTCATGTCCTTTTTATATATTTTTAATAGCTTTTTCTCTTATTAATCGTGAATAATTTATATTTACGCAAAAAAAAAGTAAGAAATTACATTTGCATAATAATCTTTTTTTTTTTATTAAGAAGTAATAATAATTACATTTACTAAAGAATTTTTTTCTTACATATATGAAATAATGAGATTATTTACAATTAAATAAAATTGCAATTACTTTTTCTATGTATTCTATGTATACACATTCTTTATATTAAATATTAATTAATGAAGTAAAGGTTGACATATTATAAAATAAAAGACGTGATGATAATTGATTATGAACATTTCAAATACATCAACAATCAAATCAACAATGAAGACATTCAAGAAAATATAAATCAACATTCTTTTCAACGTAGAGAATATTTTATAACAAGAACAATTTATGATAATTTTATTTATATTAAATAAACTATAATTTTATGATACATATTTTTATTTTATAAGGAGTAATTTAATATATAATAATTTTAAAACTATATACATATTAAAGAACAAAAAAAGTTATAATTTAAAATTTAATTTTTCTGTTTTTAATTATATATCGGTATAAATTTGAAAATGCGTATAGTTTAAATAATTTTTTTTTTCAGATTGTATGATACAGCAATGTGAAAAGTTATGATTTAACTTTCCATGGATATAATAATAATTTTTAACATTTTTTAATAGCATAATTCTGCAACAATGAATAACATTTAGTTTAACAATAATTATGTTGCTGTAATGTATTATTATTATTATTATTTATACAATTCCAAAGTAGCAACATTTCTACAATATTATTTAATTGTAGCATTAATTATATAATTTATTTTATCCATGTGCCTATTACAGTAAAAAAATCGTCTAAACATAAATATATTCATATAGAAATTGCTTTTTTTTTTCTCTCTTCTTTAAAATCTTAGTATTATTTCCACTAAAAATTTCAGTTGTAAGAATAAAATTTTAACTAATTTACCACCGGGTGATAGAAAATTGCTACTTTTAATAGTTTTAAACCACGAAAAAAAAAAAAAAAAAAAAAAAGTATTATAACTTGAAAGTGCATATTTATGTTTAGCTAATTTTTTTCTATCCATTTTCAAATTTACATTGCAACCATGACTAATTTTTCAATTTTATAATTATCATTGAATTATATATTATATTTAAAACAAAGACAAAATGTTTTAAATAGTAATGAGTAAATGTGTTTATTATCACAATAACAAATCACTAATTTGACTTTATATTCAAATTTTAATTGAATACATAGAAAAATTGAGTTGAATCAATTTATAACAAAGTAACATTTTTTTAATAAATGAAAGAAAAAAAAATATTAAAGTCGTTTCACTTGAAATATTCAAAGTTGATAACCTTGAATGTGACTCAAAGAACAAAAAAGAAGAAAAAGAAGAAAAAAATGTCACTCATGACCTAAGATGACAGTTTCTTTCAAAAGAAAAACACTACAAGAAATTACTTAATTAATAAAATCAATTAATGTCAACGTCCACGAAATGTTGTTAACTTCAATTTATGTTAAAGAATAAAAAAAAAAATTATCATAGTAATATCTTCAAGAAATCAACCAAAAAAAAAAAAAAATGAAATAAATAATAAGTAAGATGTACATTTTTATATATATACTGTATATAACCAACTTTTTTTTTAATGCGACAACTTTATTTCCAATGAGGTGAGTGTTCTATCTTTTTTTGACCTTGTTTCAGCTTTTATGCATGTATTTTTATATTATTTTTACATATATATATTTTTACGCTGTAGATTATTATTACAATATAATAATCATTAAAATGTAATTTATCAACAAATATGGTAATATACATTTATCTATTTTTTTTCTTATTATTATTATTAATATTTTTCTTCTCTAATATTACGTATGTATAAATAGGCGTGTAATAGAATAAATAATTAAATGATGATTTTATTATATCGTTATGTGATATTTTAATTAAGATCCGCATCACATGAAAGGCTAAAGACATACATCTCATATATATTTTATATCATGTGTACATGTACCGTCTATAAAATTGGACTTTATGGTGTTAGAGTTTAAAGGCATAGAAACCAATTTTTTATGACAAGATACGTACGTAACGAAATTCTCGGACATAAAAAACTATGTAATATAGTTTGATTGTATATTAACATGTATTATAATACTGCATACTAGTAGTTTTAAAGCCTAGGACAGTGGTCTGTTCTTATCGCACTTCTTATCCACCCCTGCGATTGTGCTTATAAAGTAACACGGGCCGCTTATGTTTACTCAAAATGCTCAAAATGCGGAAAAGGAAGTGCCGGAAGAGGAAACCACCTGACGGTAAAAGTGGGAGGTAGGTCAGGCCTAGCTTGCTGCTGGCACCAACTTTTCTCCCACTTTTACCTTCACGAGGTTTCCTCTACCGGTCACTTCCTTTTCCGAAATTAGAGTAAACATAAGCAGTCAATGTCCAAATTTTATCGCTATACGATAAGAAAATCGCTAGTAAAAAACCACTGTCCTAGACTTCCGTAATTTTTATGTTAATTTGTTCAATGACAAAGGATTATGTTGATTACTGTAACATTGTTGCTGTAACAATAAAAAAAAAATCCAAATAAAGAATATAAATATATGAATTTGGTGTTTCTTATAAATAACAAATAATTTTTTTTGTTTATAAAGTATATAAAAATGTAGGGAATCAGTAATCAGTACCTGAATCAAAATGTAATTGATTTGACATGGAAATGATTCGAGAAAGTGAAAATGGTGGAGATGTGGTATTAAATTTTATTATATTTTATATTTGAAAACAATTATATTTTTGATCATGTAAAATACAGTATTTGATTAAAACAAAATAGCACACGGGAATGTGATAATAGTTTGGAATTATAATATTATATTTATTATACATTATAACAGTTTAAGATTCATTACTTAACAAATGTGCCTCCTCGTTCTTATCTATGTATATACGTACATACAACAGAAGACAACAAAAAATAATAGCCTTGCACTTGCAAAAAAAAAAAATAAAAAAAATAAAAAATACAGCGTACAGAAATACAATTTCTGTTAGAGATTTTTAAATTGATTAATGTAATCATGGCTGAAAATTATATCTCTATTGCAGCTAGATATACAATATATTATTTTACAAATATTAAGGTTTCTTAACAAAAAAGAAGTTGTGGACTCTTAAATTAATCCCAGTATTACAATATTTAAAATTTTAACTGAAAATGAGGCAACCGTATATATTTTTTTAACGATTCAGTATACCACATAAGTTTTCACAAAATCTATGAAATTTTTTATGTAAAAGTATATACACGTATATATTAAAAACATACAAAACTAAGTTACGGAAACCTTAGATCAATATTCAACCATAAACATAATTGTTGCTATATTTATTCACATATAAACAATAATTTACATACATAGAAATATAAATAATCCTTTGCATCATTATAAATAAATAAACTGAATTAAAAAAAATCTATACAATTACATACACTATAAAATAATTATATATTAATGTAAAAATTAAAAGACTATAACGTGAAGGTGTGAATTTATTACTTTGATAAACCAAGCTTTGAGAGTTCACGATTTTAAATGCAATGTCAGTATAATTTTTATATTATATATATTTCTTGGCAAACATGCAAGCTCAAAGTAAATAACACGTCTTGCATCCTAACATGGACATTGGTGTCAATATTAATCTATCATATTATATGCAAAATAACAATAATAGAAAATATTATGTATATTATATATTATTTAACTATTTTACATATATTTAAATATACATTTTAAACTTTAAATATAATAATTTTCTATTCTTTATAATACTGAATGATTTATACATATTTAGTGTAATGGCCTTTTTACACATTGCAATATTTTCCACTGTTCAATTAATTTGATTGCAAGTGAGTTTAATGCTTTTTTTTTCCCACATTGAACATACTGTAAAAAGGTCATAAGAGTATGTATATGAAAATATAATTGGTGCACAAATCAAAGCACTTGCTTTTATAGGTCATCTAATGGCATTAGAATTTCTAGCTTTATGCTTAAAAATTCTAGGAATTTAGGATTCCTAAGGATTCCTCGAGTGTTTTGATGAATCACACCCTCGTTACTCCTGAAATATTATTTATAGAATAATTTGGCTTCTTCGTAAATTTGTTATTTAGCGTCCCCCCCCCCCCCCCCCCCAATTTTTTTTTAAATTCCATTGAAAATTTATCATATATTTATATAGCTATTTTTTCACGTTCCAGAGCACACACGATTGTGATCATAAAATTGCATCATTCAAAAACTTGTGCCATATTTGCAGTGTTATTCTTATGAGAAAAACACGCACTGCATTTGAAATGGTAAAATATATTGTAACCGTCAAGTGTAAAAAAATAATAATAATAATAATAAATAAAAACAAAAACAAAACTGGTTAACAAAAATGAAATCATTGTGAAACAATTGCTTTTATAAATAGAACAGTTCTCATTTATATATTAATATAATAAATTTTATACTGAAAATCTTATAATATATGTGACATTAGTAATAAAATTAAAATATCAAAATGACATTGCTTTAAATTCCTAAGTCACATTTAAATATTCTATCGTATTGAGTTTCATTACAAAAAGAGTAAATTACATACAAACTAAAAATAATACAAACATCTGCGAAGTAGCAAATAATTTTGTTATATATATACATGTATAATCACTATAAAATTAAGATGGTTTATAAAAATTCTTGGGTTCATTTCTATTACAAAAATATATTATATTATATAAAAAAAATTGTCTGGTGCGTATTTAAAAACTATAGTATACTATTTTAAAGTAAATTTTCTGTTGTCTACACTGAAAAAAAAAGTTCGTTTTTGGTCGGTTAATAAATAATTTAAAAATTTGTCATATTTCATGAAACATTTTGTTAGTTTAATGTAATGAGGCAGGAAATCAGTTAATGCGGAAAAAAGTTGTAAAGAAAGAACAATCTGAAATTTTGCCTTATAGTGATATATTAGGATATGGTTTCTTCAAGAATGGGATCACCGTGCTAGATTTTGATTTATCATTTTTTGAAGTTTTAGTCTCATAAGAGCCCATGTTCATTTCAATAATTATTTTCTTTCTTATCTGATGGTCATGGGTTCTGAAAATTTTATCATAGGTAGCTGTTACTATTAGCTTTTCAATGGCATCATAAAATTTTGAAATCTTTTTTTTAGATATTGAGATACAAGTCATCTTAATATAACCCTGAACGTAAACTATAGCAAATATTATTAAAACACATCATAACCTTTTGAAAACGCACATACTATAACAACTAACTAACTACTCATCTGTTTTTTCAGTGTAGTGTCTGGTATTGTAGCTTCAGAAAATCACAAGGAATGCTTAAGATGTATCAAGATTGTATATACTTAATTTAAATTGTGCTACAAAGAGAAACAATAAAAGCAAATAATGTTTGTCACATCTTTGGCTGTAAGATAGTAATTTTTTTTATATAATGAAAAGTGAACATTTTCATTCAAGCAACAAAAAATGTTACATTTTACGAATCTTAATTTATTTATACATGTATTCTTAGCCAGATGAAAATAGAGAAGATATAAAATAAAAGTTCATTGCGTAATTTTTATTACCTTATTTTTATGATGAAATTTAAATGAAGTGATTTTTTTTCCTCTTTTATAGACATTGATTAAGATTGCAATAAAATAATTTAAATTCTAAAATCAAGACATGACTCATATATATAATAATTTATAAATCGCTGATATATACTTACGTAAAAACTCATTTCGCGCCTTGTGCGTTTACTGTATAATTTCCTATTTTAATTTTGGCAGGTTAAATGCAAATATCTATCAAACTTTTATCAAAAAATATCAAAAGTTATCAATTTTTTCCCGTATGAAATTCAGTATAATACCTTTAAAATCCTTTTTTTTTTTCTTTTTTTTTTCGATAAATATTTAATGTTCTTTCTTTTCTTCGGGAAGAATTATCATGTAAAAACAAAACTGCACCTCAATATCAGCTGTAAGTAATTTTATCTAACCGAAGCAACTTTCTTCGGTATTTCGAGACTAAATATTTAACTAAGTTATTGCAACTGTGCTTCACACTTGTATAGCAAGGTATATATCTGGAAAAAAAAAAAAAAAAAAAAAAAAAAAAAAGCTTAACAGCAAATTCATTTTGTCGTACAACATGGCATATCAAACAATCATTTATTTGGTACAAAAGTAATTATTCCCATTTAAAACAATGTAATTTAATAATTTGCTTTGCAAAGTTAAGTAAATGGATATGTAAATGCACCTTTAAGAGGCCCAGTAACAAAGTATTATGATGTAGAAATGCATAATAATTTTTTTGTGCTATTTTTATAATTATTGTTTTTTTTTAATTGTTTTTCAAGTCTAATTTTTCCCGTTGTCTGCATGAAAAAGGATTACTAAAGGATACTGAAATTAGATATTTTAATTATATAAATTACAATAGGTATATATATTAGCCTAAAACAGAGCTATTGAAATTCTAAACAATAATACCTACTGTAAGCAAAACTTACTACAGTAAAGGTGTGTTTAACCTAGAATATAGTTGTCATTGTATAGTATATCAATACCGGTTCAAAGTAAATATTTACCTATTGTAATTTACAGGATTAATACACCTTGTTTTTGTTTTATTTTTGTTTTATTATTTTTTTTCGTGTCACAAATTAGTCTGTCTACATTTTAGAATGAACTTAAAAAAGCACAGGAGCAAAAAAATGAGTATTTAGAAAAGCATGTAAAAAAAAGTATGATTTCAAGCCTTTACTTATTTTTCTAAACTCATATAGTCACTGTATAATTTCCTGCTGAATGTTTTGACGCCTTATTTAGCTAAGGGTTAAATGCACACATACTGTGACATTATATATATATGGTTGACACTGTATAGTGCGAAGTCTCCTGCAGGTTACAACACACGTATATAATGTATTGTTGTCTTTGCTACCTGTCACTCACTTAGGATATATCAAGTCAAGCACGAGACATGTTTCCAAAATTAGCTATTTGTTTAGATTTGTCTCTGCACCAAACAACTTTTTTTTTTTAATACCTACTGGCTGATTGGAGTTTGAGAAATATTCATTTTTTTAAAATAGAAATGTCAATAGATATAGAATTCATACTAAATTTTATTAAAGAACTAGCCTAAAAAAAAATTCCTATTATTAATAAATCATGAGATGGGACTAGGTAGAATAGGAAGTAGGATAGATACATACACATATTATATTCCTTAACGCTTCAGTGCCTTCACAAACTGAGAACAAAACTTGTAAAGTGGGTATACAGTATATAACCAGTGCTAATATTTCTATTATAGCCCCACAATTTATGGCGTCATGAATTCCTAAAGTTGCCTACTTTACAGTTTTTTAACCAAAGTTTGTAAGAGTATATTTATTTAATATACTATATTATGGAAGGGTTGATGACATAATATGTGTCCCATTTCATGAATTTAACTTTTTTATTTAATATTTTAAGGCCAGTATTTCTATTTAAAAGGCTTGTATCCTAGAAATTCAAAGTTTACTTCTTAATCTTTATTTTTAATTCAAAAGTTAAAATGTATACAACCTATGATAAAAATTTCATTACTGTTGATCATGGTGAAGTAAAACATGTTGAAATTAGCATGAGGGGTTATGATGATATAATTTCAAAATTTTGTCTATAATTCAAAATTTGCAAGATGATCCTCCAAAGATTTTAAAAATGCAGAGTTGCAGTATTCATAAAATAGAGAGAGAGAGAGAGAGAGAGAGAGAGAGAGAGAGAGAGAGAGAGAGAGAGAGAGAGAGAGAGAGAGAGAGAGATGTTAGCCAAATCACCACAGTACCGCATATTCAACTTTAACTTAAATATTACAAAAATTGTAACAAAAGCATTGATCAGAACCAGACAAACAGATAGAGAGAGAGAGAGAGAGAACAAAACAAAAAAATCATTGTTGACTTAAAAAATAAAAAACATGTATAGATATTTAGAGTATGTGATATGTTAGCACATTGTCGTAGAGGTGTTAATGAATAAACCGCCGTGGGGTCATTTCTATTGTTGAGTTTATCATTGTCATATACTGTACAACACACGTGTCAAGAGAAAGAGTGAGAGAGAGTGCAATGTCATAACACGTCATAACCCTACCTTGAGTAATATTATTGTACTCTCTATACCGACTTACATAAAAACAAAAGATAAACAAAAATATCATAACCTGTCTCTCTTTCACAGAAAAAAAAGTGTGTAGGGATCACCTTGCACTTTTTTTTGTCGTTTTAAAACAATAGAGAAATTTTATTCAGCGTATACATCACAAAGTTGAGAGAAAATTATGACAGCCAGTGTTTGCTACTTCTTCTTCTTCTTATTTTTTTATGATTGACACTTGCATTGAATTCAATATTCTTGTTAGTTGCATTAAGTGAAAATTAATGCAGATATTATGAATAAATTGAGATATAGATCTAGTAAACAACTTTACTGCGTTTTATTAATAACAAATTGAGTATAAATGAAAGTTTTATGCAATAGTAGAAAACGTAGATGTATGTGAGCTTTTCGTACACACTTTTTCAGATTTTTTTTTCAGTTTTTTTTTTTTTACATTTTTAAGCTAATTTTTGAGCAATTACACAATACTTTTGATATAATGAATGAATGATTAGAATGAACAGAAGTTTTGAAAAAAAAAATGTATTCTTCAACAGCAACTCATTTTTATTAGTTATAAACAAACTAAAAAATAAATAAATAAAAGATCAACCAATGAAAGTGAATATTTTTTTAGATCAACCAATCATTGTTCAGTTTTTCACTATGTTTTGTAGAACTAGCTATATTAACAATTTTAATTTTTTATTTATTTATTTTTTAGGCAGCGATTTTTTTTTTTTTTTTTTTCATACTTAAAAGTTCAACTACGCAGATTAGTTTAAAAAATCGTTTTTATAATAAAAAAAGCAAAGGAAAATACATTTTTAAAAAGGGCGAGGTTTAGATCCACCTTTCTTGCAATGTAGTAGAACATAGAACCGTTAAATTAACCACACAAGAACGTAGATCTTCGTATGTTTTTACTCGCGGTGTGAACCCATGTTTATAGGCATGAACAATTGAAAAAATACGTTTATGATGAAAATATCACCATTATAAAAATTTTGGTCGTATGAAAAAAAAATTGATTGAAATAATGCTGTTTTCGTGTACATTTTTTGCAATATATTAAAATTAATTTGTTTCATATAAAATGTTGAAAATTGAAATTAATATTGTTTTTACCATTACTGTAAAATTTAAGTTTCGGTTGAGAAATGCATGAAATGCTAATAAATTCCCTATAAACGCAATATAAGTAGATTAAATTTTTATTTTAATAAATCAATTGCAATTATAAAAACAATTTAAAAAAAAAATATGTAACATGCAATAAAAACAATATAACATGATTGAATACCTTATTTAGCTTCAATAAATCCTTTTTTTTTTTCATTATTGTACTCTTATTAATAACTTAATATTACTATACTTTCTTGGATACATTCCAAAGAAACACATAATGTAGCAATTAAACGTATTCCAGAATATAATTATAATTTAAGTAAATGATGTTGAATACTTTTTTAAAAACAACTCATTAGTGAATAAAAAGAATACACAGACAAAAATATTAAAATATAACAAAAAAAAAGTTAAAATTTTGTGTAAGTAATAAATTAAAAGAATAAGTTTTGTGGTTTCTTAAAAGAGATTAAAGTACTCGAAATACAAAAGTCATAAAGCTGATGTAATGACTGTCCTAGACACCGCCGTGATGTTACTTTTTTTTTATCACACATTGCGGTGTTAAAAAAAAAAAAAAAAAAAAAAAAAAAAAAACTTGGTTGTATCATACACATCAGACGTCTGCGAAAAAAGAAAAAAAAGTTTTATGTACATTCGGAGAATTCACAAATTTTTCGCAATGAAATTTAAGACTAGTTATACATCATATCCTTTTTCTCTTTTAATAACAATATAAAAATTGTGAAGACTCCAATTAAACTAACTATAATGAATAGAAACTTGTCCCTTTTAGTTTTAAAGTAAAAAGGAAGAGTATCTGTCATCGCTAAAATTATAAACAAAAAAATAAGTCGTAAAAGCAAACATTTTTTTTTTTTTTTTTTTTTTTTAAGTATCAACATGTGGAGTAATTAACAAAAAATAGTATGTCAAAGAAGCGCAGTCTTATTAATAACTTATGTATAAAAATATAAATAAAGAGATTGCAAATTTACTCTTATTGTGTCTGCATCATGTCTGTGATATGATTAAGTTTAAAATTTAAATTCGAGATAAAATTTATGTTTTTTTTTTTTTTTTTTTGAGATCTCTTGTCATCAATTTTTTTTAATCTCTTTTGGCTCTATCATATAATTATAATAACAGAAAGTTACATACATTTTTTCCCTAACAACTAGCCATTCTAGACATTTCCACGGTTTCTCTAAACAAACATGGCTAATATCAGCCTGATTCTAGTATGCGTCACTATGTCTTGATGGAACTACATGGTTGTTTAAGGTGTAACACAAGATTAAATAATAACAAGAAAATAAACTTTATTATAATAAATACTAAAAATTAAAAAATTAAAATTAATATATTTAAATTTTAGACTTCACATAATAAGCATAACCATATTATTTCAATCTTACAATTTATTAATAAAAAATAGCTCAATATCGTTAACTAATAATTATTATGATATTTAATTTTGAATGCCAGCTGCAAAGTTACGATACAAAATATGCTAATTATTAAGAAAATTGAGGGGTTTCAATAACACAATTAAAATTTATAACAATAAATATCTAAAAACTCTCTTTAAGAACAAAAATAGAGATACTTTTGATGATTTAAAAGTAGCAAAATCATAACATAAAACGTGAAAAAAACTTTATTCTCGATTCGTTCAGTTATAACAGCGTTCGAAGTGTGGCTTTCTGACCATAATTTAAATATAAAAACTAAATATTTTATATTGGATGAAAGTTTTAACATATTACATAATCAGTCTATATTATGGTACATACAAGTACAAGTGACATCAATTATTATTAAAAAAAAAAAAATAAAAAAAAAAAAACTAAAAGATAATTCTCTTGACCTCATATGAGATGATATGCAACAATATGGCACACAGCCAATAATAACCAGAGAGATATCAATATTGGTTCCATGTCTCAAGGACTACAATATGTATTAAATTGTTGTAAATATAACAGATTATTTATAGACACAACTTTGTATTATATTGTATGAATATAATATATACATAGTCAATTAATACTCAATTTATTTTTATATGTAACAATTTTTTTTTTTCGTCGTCTTTTGATAAAAAAAAAGAAATATAGTTGTTTATATGTGTCAAGGATATAATTTTATCCACGTATATTACATGTATTTTAATACATTAAACATTGAGAATTACAACTTTATGGTACAGTACATGAGTATGATACTGATTTGTATTTAAAAAAAAATTGTATAATAAAGAAATCAGTGAGTTATGCTTTCAAGATCCTTGTTGGTTAGAAGTAATAACAAGCTTTTTAATGCAGTATTTTATTTTCTTTCTTTTTGTAGTTGATAAGTTATAAACATTTGTTTTACACTGTATACAGTATACAATACTATTAGTATTATATGAGTATCGAGCATTTTTTGACACTCCTCGTTCTTGTTTTATGCATTTTGTGCACATACTTTTCTTTCCTAGAATCTTAATGTATAAATTTTATTGCGTGTACTCTTAAAGGTATCATATAAAGATTGCATATTTTTAAATTAAGATGTTCTATAGTTTTTAGTTTAATTTCTAAGTATATTTTTCATAGCCCAGTTTAAGTTTAAAAATTAAATATAGTAAATAAATAAGTCTTAATTGTTCAAGCAAATAATTAGCGGTGCAGATTAATTCATATAATAAATTGAAAGTTATTAAACATAAGGCGCAGTCAGGACAATGAGTCCTATCAACTGAACCGTAGCAAAGACTTTTTCAAGAAAATTTTATTTATATAAATAAGCAAAAAATAAAAAATAAAAAAATAAAAATAAAAAATAAAATCGAATTGAAATGTTTATTGAATTGAAATTGATTATTGAAATTGATGTTTAAAAAAATTCATTTTTATTATAAATTTAATTAATGCTTAAATTATGTTAGAGGTTTTGGCTTAAATTCTATTTTAAGAAATCTAAAAAATAATTTCATTGAGCATCGTATAATAGAATAAAAACAAAAATAATAAATAAAATTATAATATTAATATGCCAATATTTAAACGAACAGTTTAAATAAATAATAAAATTTAAAAACTCATAAAGTATCATGCAATCATTTAAAAAAAAAAGTTAACTACATAATTTCTTATTATTAAATATTAAAACATACATCAATTTATTCGATAACTCAATTTTCAAAAAGACGGGTGGTCCTATAATTTCATATAATATAAAAAGGTAAAATTTATGAGATATATTAATCAATACTTATTACTTACAGTTTTTAATGTATAGTTTAAGAAAGAATTATGATACAATATAAAAAAAATACCAGTAGCTATCTCATGATCTACTATATCTTTTCAATCTTTCATGTTTAAGAATATTAAATATTAATAATGCATAAATAAAAAAAATAAAATATTCTATTAAGAAAATTATATGTATATAAAATTATACCAAATTATTTATGGTTAATATTTTTCCTTTTATATTATTTTATTTCTTTAATTAATGTATATTATAACCTTCATATTGCAATTACTTCATTTTATTATTAGTATTATAATTTTTTTTTTATTGTGCAAAATTAAGTTGTTTTATTTATCTATAACTTCGAATCAAGTTAGGTTATTCACAAGGATTCAACTTGAGATATAGTGAAGAAAATTGTAACATAAATTTAAATATTTTGTTGTATTTTTTTTTAATTCTTATATTTTTTATGCTTCTAAAAAAAAAAAAAACCTTTGACAATTTATTAACGGTTAATTAATTATTGAAAACACCTAATTTTTGGGGGGAAAAAATTGCACCACCTAAAATTTTATTTTTATTTTAATATATTGTGCAATAACTTATATTAGCATTGTTATTTTTTATGTTTTAATTGCACAAAACAGTCGAGAAGAATCACTGAAACGGGAACACACATACAACAGCCTAAATATACACCCCGACAATCCATGATAGCTTAAACCGAGCTGGTGTGGTCTAGTGGTGACACGTAACTCTGTACTCCTCACCGAGTGCAGGTTTGAGCCACTGCTCGGTGCCTACGTAAAGTGTGAGAGCACATACGATGCATGCTTATATTATGTATTTCATGATGATACACAGTATTCAGGAGGTGCACGATTGATGCGATTGCGCCGACTAGACTGCTTAGACGTTTATACGGTTTCTCTAGGCTAACATTGAAAATGCCGGCCTGTGTATTAAGTCGGGGCTGGCCCGTGTGTCCGGTTCCCATTATACCAGTCGATAAAACTTCTATCTTGACGGGACACAATAACACAATATGGCAAAAATAAATAAATATATAAACTAAGCCAAAACTATAAATTTCGAGAACCAAAAATTCAAAGACTTCATAGCAAAAAAATATACAGTGCTTATAGGGACTCTGTTGAATTTACACCAGCTCCGGTGAAATATTTAAGACCGGAACTACACGCTATTAATATGCAGTCAGCTGTTTACACGTGTTCATTTTCTCGTCGAAAAGCCAGTGACGTCACGAAATATACAAAATTCGTAGGCGTAAGTTAATGTAAAGTATATAAGCCAATTCACAATATAAATCTTTACTTATACATAGTAGATTACTCTTAGCAAATTATTTTCAATTTCAACATTTCCATTCCATTTACCCTGGTGGGAAGTTACTAGCATATTTTAAGCTTCTTGTTTATTGAAAAGAAAATAACACTCAATTCCTGTAGTATATAATATGGTAATACACTTTACATACAAATTTTATGCACTATATTTCATAACATGACAGTAAAATCGAAAACAACTATTTCAAAATAACTTAAGCATTTAAATGTAAACAAAGTTCTTAAAATAAAATAAAATATTTTGAGAAGTAAATTTCATAATTGTTAAACAAAATGAAATTCACAACAATGGAATGGATGTGAATGTAGAGCACGCCTGTATGAACTAAACTTTGAAAATATACGGGAGGTAAAAATAAAATATCATATAACTTTGCAGCACGCGTTGTAGAATAACATTAAATAAAACAATTAGTTACTCTTTCAATGATCTTAATATGGAAAACTATTCTTGAGTTTCACATGCAGTTTGCTTTACTTCAGGCATGGACAACTATAAAATCTTAAACCTATTATCTTATTTCCTCAAATTTAGGGACTGATGTGGACTGTTGAACAACATTTAATTTTTTTCCATGTTATTATTGAATAGCTTTAAAATTGTACATACTATAAGCTGTAAGCGGTACTATAAGTGCAAATCGGTATTATTTACAATATACAATTCTTTTCATTGATCGGCGTATCTGTATAATGCATGTCTCAAACATTTTTTTAGCTCAAGTTATATTTATTATATAAGATGAAATTTTAGCATTAACTTATGAATTACATTAATTTCTCATTACCATAATATAATTTTAACGTGGGTGACATTTTACTTTTCTCTCTCTCTCTCTTTCAATCTTATGACGTTCATTACAGATTCAATTAATGTCTAGCCATACTGTCTGGACGAACGTTACGTTTTTTTTTTTTTTTTTTTATTATTATTATGCACATGTGTATGGATAATAGCTGTACAGACAGTAAGGGTGTTACTAAAACTATTGCTACGATAAATGATTTACATGAATTATTATAGGTCTTATCATTATATTATTATTTTCTTACATTGACCATAAACTTAATTACATGAAACTCATAATTGTGATATACTGTATATATTTCAACATTTAGAAACTCGTGCTACACTTCCAACAATATAATACACTAACTGGATTTAATTTGGTAGCATTGTCACAATTATGTGACTTTACAAATGATGAGTGAACCGGCTCAGCAGAAAAGAGTTAGCTGTTATTGTGTTAGAAAATCCGGTATTCTTCTTTTGATATAGGCAGAAACTATTCAGTCAAGACCTTCATTCATGTTTTTTAAGCTTATGAGAATTTTACATTATAATTATGAATACAATCCAATGTAGGTTTCCGACGTATCGTGCTGGCATTAATATAATAACTAATGGCCCTTATTGGACAAAATAAGTTTACTATAACCTCTCAATTTTAAAGTATACGTTTAGCTATAATTTTAAATTCAAACAAACAGAATCTAACAACCAATTTCAGGCAATTTCATCAATTTCCTATCCTTCAGCATTCGTTCTTTTTTTTTTTTTTTTTTTTTTTTTTTTTTTTTTTTTTTTTGTTCTTCTAATATAATAATTGCACCAAGGCTAACTAATTTTAAATAAAATATACTAGAGACACAATTTTATGTGCTTTAAGCCAATAAAAAAATTAACACGCTTTTTGAGCCGGTAATATGGGTTGCTAAGATATTTGAACTTAATTTTGAATACATTTATCAACAAATAATAATAAAAATATAGTTGTCTTCTCATTTCATATAAAAATTCTCATTATCATAATAAAACTTTGTAAACAATTAAAAATTATTTATAAAAAGCACATCCTATAGTTTAAGTACCACTTTTTTTTAACTGAACTTACATTATTCTTTTTTTTTTTTTTTTTTTTTTTTACTATCTTTAAAAAACATAAAAATCTTTTATCTATGAAAAGTTAATTACAATCTTAATAAAAAAGAATACGAAAAAACTTTACCAACCGTTAGTAATAAAATTATTATACAATTGTTGATACATATATGATATTACGTATAGCTTCAAGACAATGTTACATAATAATGTTTTCGTCGTAACAAAAAAAAAACTATATTATTTGTAACATATTTCTGCCTTAAGATATATAACAAAAACGAAGTATTTTTTTTTAATTAAAAATATGATAATTATAATGTTTTAAATTTTATTTCTAAGAACATAATTGGACAAGTGATGATCTTATAAATTATTATAATATAACGGAGTAAAAATTATTTTGATGGTCCAACATGTTGCATAACTTACAGGGGCTATGATAGTTCATAAACACACGCGGATTAGAGTTTAAGGGTTGTATATAGATGGCTTGTATCTCAAAATCTAAAAAGAAAACTTACAATTTTTATGATGCCATTTGAAAGTTAATAGTAACAGCTACCTATGACACATTTTTCAGAACCCGTGACCATAAGATAATAGAGAAATTAATTATTGTTGAAATCAACATGGGCTCTTATGGGACTAAAACTTCAAAAAATCATAATTAAAAATTTAGCATGTTTACCCCCTAAAGTTTTTACAATTTTGAAGATACCTAATCCTAATGTATCACTGTACAAAATTTCAGATTTTACTGTCTTTACAACTTTTTAGGCAAATCCCGCAGTAGCTGAATTCCCGCCTTAATAGAAAGTTTTTATGTTTACATTTAGTACTTAAAGCCATAGACCACATAAAAAACATGTGCTTTTTATTGAATAAACACGAAATAGGATTTTCAGAACTGTTGACAATTTTTACCAGAATGTTAATGTAGCCCCACGAGAGAACGTGAAAATGCTGTAAAATATGCAATTTCCGTGAAAATTCATGTTTATGACGTCAGAAACATGCAAAAATTAGTATGAAAATGTTGTGCATAAATCGAAATTTGTGATCACTGCTACGGAGCTATAGTTGGGTTTTGAGACAAACTAAAGTTATTTATTTAAATCCCATCAAGTGTTTTGTGATATGTATAAATGCTTATGTTTTTCTCTAGTCTATTCCTTTAATGTTCACAATTACTGAATATAATATTATAATACTCAGCAAGGTCAATCATAATTCCACTTGCAATCTTTAACTTACTCCTTATTTGTCGGTATCAACCCTAATAAGTAAGGGTAGTCGGGACTTCCTTTCCTTATCTACAGTCTGTTCATACTAATGTATTTCCCACCTACTCCAGCAGTATTATTATTATTTAATGTATTTTTAACATTTATTTTTTATGGAATTTTAGCAACAATAAAAACAACTTGTAAAAGTTTGTGTAATCATTGCGGAAGCATAAATAAATAATTTTTGTGCTATTTTATAATTTTAACATTTTCAACATTTTTTCCAAAAATTCAACATTTTTCAACATTTTGCCAACATTTTTGGCTCAAAAAATCACCTTTTTTGTGACTTTTTTGTCAAAAAAATCAACATTAAATCCGGTCTCTATCCATCACTATAATACAATAAAGTCTTCTCAAATACAGGGAACCGCAGTATGACATACAGAAATTGTACTAAAAAATAAACAAATAAAATAAATTAATTGAAAAATATTTCTGGGGCAGATAGATTTGTAGATAAACCTTCGTTATTAACTTTTGTTAGTGCACTATTAATTAAAGTTATTGAATTTTTTGTAATATATGGTCAGATTCAATCACCAAGTATTTGATATACGAAAATAGCTATGATTAAATTTTTTGTTACCATAATTTTATTATTCATCTGTACTATATAAATGTAGAATCAGAGAGTTCTCTTCATGATTAAGATGTTGCTGATTACACAAAATATTAATATACATGTTTACTGCTGCTTGCAAATATAAAAATGCAAACTGAACTTAAAAATTACATACTTAAAGCGGATTATTCTTTTTTTTTTTATACATATTTAAAAAAAATATATATAATTTTTAATCAAACAGCCCTGAAAATCACTTTAACAACGAGAATAATACGTGCACTCTCTGCATACCGTACACTGTATCTAAAGTAAAATTTTCATATGTATATACATCAATAAGAACATTGTTATTATATCAGTGTAAATGGAAAATATCGTATTTAAACACAAGTTCTACTTTATAAATAATAACCAATTATTTATTATAAAAATTATTTCATAAAAAAAAAAAAAAAGTAAACATATTCTTTGTATTAACATGAAATAAAATAAAGTTAATTACTTTATACCTACATCACATTACATGTAAGTCATATACGCATATATCATATTATAATAATAAATATTATATTATTCTTTACTTTTAAACATATAACAAATAATAATAATAATATAACATAAAGATTTTTATAGCTTCTATGTAATGCATTGTGAAAGTTAGCAAAAACATAAATATATATTTCATTTTATATAGTAATAGTATTATATTTATGTACTGTATACATATAGTTAATACATAAAATATACTTTAAGAAAGAATGAGAGAGAGAGAGAGAGAGAGAGAGAGAGAGAGAGAGAGAGAGAGAGAGAGAGAGAGAGAGAGAGAGAGAGAGAGAGAGAGAGAGAGAGAGAGAGAGAGAGAGAGAGAGAGAGAGAAACTAATGTACAGAAGGTATAAATTTTATTACTTTAAGATTATATAGCAAAAATTGTATTTGAGAAAATACTAATAATAAAAAATTGTAATGAAGTAAAATGTCGGTAAAAACTTTATTATTGTTGGCGTCATATATATATATATATATATATATATAAAGTTTAACGATTTTCAATACTCATTACTGGCGACCACCAACAATTGCCTAAGCGCAGCAGGAGATTAAAAGTACAGACAGTTTTAAAATGTGTCTTTAAATATTTAAAAAAAATAAATACTTTCATTTTATATTTCTCGCTAAAAAAAAAAATCTTTCATTTGATGTTCACCTCTTTTTTTTTTATATCTGTTAAACATATTATTATACTTGTTAGTACATGTTTTCTTTATTAGCTTTTTGTACTTGAAGTTTCAATATACGGTATAGAATACGTAGACCAATAGTAATTATTATTAGAAATGTTTTTTTTTTTTTTTTTTTTTTTTTTACAAAATTCAATTTATTTATAGATAAACAAGATACATAGTTGTCTCTGTAACTACTCTACGTGAGTCAAGATGACTCGTTACTCTCGCTGGTAATTTTTTACTGTTATAAAATACATTAAAGTATGTTTAATATGAATTAAAATTTCTCGACCTATTGGTGCAGCATAATTTTCTCAAACCAAAAAAGATGCCCCTGAAATATTGGAAAATAGGGATACTAATTATTTAGTACCTCTATATTAGTTAAGTTTTCTTGCGTTACATCAAATTTTACATTATGGTTTTTCTCTACTCATTTATGAGATGCGACCTAAAATGACAAATTAAATGCTTTGTTTTGACTTACAATTAACTTCCTTTTTTTTTTCTTCTTCATTTTCTGTACATAACTATAATATTGAGGAAGAACATGAGAAATTTTTGGTTAATTTTGATAACATGAGCCAACATGTTACCAACAATACAGCACTTTTATTATTATTATTTAAGAATTTTTCAAGGTATAAAAATATTTTTCATTAATTTTCAAAAACACCAAAAAGACATACACGTTTCGATTACTAAAAATAAAACCCTCTCTCTGTTTTTAGTCTTCTGTTAAATTATTATTCTAAAATATTTAGAAAATTGTATATATATAAGAAAAATACTATACTTAAAATTGTGCACATTTTTAAAGTTTATTAATAATATTGACCAAAACAAATTGTAGTTTTCCTCAAAATTGATTTTTTTTAAAGATAATTTTTTTTAAGAAACATCATCATATTATTTATTTTCTAATATTATTCAAGAATAAATGTATATTACCATATTTACCCTTTGAAGTTGAACTCTAATTAAAAGAAAAAAAAAACGTCTTAAGGCTTTAAAATATAATATTTATTATTATATTATTTCTTTTCTTAATCAAAACTATATAATTTAATTCTAATTTGCATACATAGAACAATTAAATCGACTTATTTACTTATAAGGTAAATATTAATTAAAACAATTATATATTTATACACAAACAGTATTTAAAAAAATGTATAAAAATAGTATTTCTTATTCAAAATTAAATATGTAAGACATTTTTATGTAAATTTAAAAATATTATTCATATTAATTACGAGAAAGAAAAAAAAATTGTCGAGTGCATCCAAAGAGGTGTTATAAACATTAATTGCAGTGACTATAATTCAAAGAAAATACTGTTGAGATTTAAATCTGAAATGATATATTATGTAGTGATTTAATTATTCATACATTAATACACTAAGAAAAGAAAATGGTAGAGGTTAGTATAGTTTAAATCGGGTACTCATTATAATATTTCAAGCATGGACAGAAATAAATTGCTACGCTGCAGCAACATTTATGCAAAACATAATAATTTATGCTATATTGTATAATGATTATATTATAGCATAATAGTGAGAATGGTTAGAATAATTACTTAAATATATTACTTATATTATTTCAAAGTAGTAACATTAATCGTCTAGAATTAGTATAAAATATGTTATTTTTTCCGTGCGTATTTCCAAATATTAATGTTCATTATCCAACACTATTGTCTTACAATTATAAGGCATACATTGAATAAAACTGGATACTAAATATTAAATATTTATAGTATTTACTATCTACCAAGATATGTTCCTATACTATATCCTCTTCAGTCCCAGTGGATATCAGATAATTCAATAAAAAATCGGAAAAAAAATCGAAAAAATCGAGATAAATATACAACAATTAGACCTAAAAATTCCCCTGAATTAACGCGATTTTTAAAGCTATTTTGAGCATTCTACAGTGGGTAGGGGGTCCGCAAAAGCAAAACAACTTTTCTACAAAAGAGGCATATTTTTGTCGTTCTAAGAGCTGCACAAAAACGTGGTCAAAATTTACGACGGTGAAATAATCTTTAAAAAAGTCGGGAACTGAAGAGGATTATGAATTGGTACTGTCTATTATTATCACTGGTATATACTCACGGAAGAAAAAACAACAACTTAATTTGTGTTGCAATGAATAATTGCAACAACAGCACAAATGTTTCTATTTTTGAATAACATAAGAAATTATGCTAAACATCTTAAAAATTATGCTCTGTAGTAAAATCTCTATCCATCCAAGATTGTAAAAATTATGAAGTTATGCATAAAAGATGCTGAATTGAGTTTGCTTAATTATTACGTATTTATTTTTATCCGTGCTTGCTTGCTTGCTTGCGTGTCAATACTTGCTTCAATACTAAAGCTTCTATACCAGATTGAATTGTAAATATTTGTTTATGCTTTGATATAAAAACAAAATACAATAGGTTACTCTCTAAGATAAACATTTGTTTTTTGAGTGTATAATTTTAATATGAAAGTTAATTTGTTCTATATTTATAAAGTTTTACATTAAGGTGTGTCTTTTTGTTTATAGTTTTTAAAACATATTTTCTTCAATGCTAATTGTAATTAATGTATGTATTTTTTACATACATAATGTATAATAATTATTAACATTATGTTTTAGTTTTGTTATATGTCTTCTTTTTAAGTAAGTTAATTAGTTACACTGGGAAAAAAAACTTATGGTTGGTTACAAGAATAAAAAAGAAGCGATGTAAAATTTAATGTAATCTTAATATCATTGTGTTTTATGCATCAAATTTATATATTATGATTTTTTCTTGCCAATTTATGAGTTTGAAAAAAAAAAAAAAAAAAAGTTGAGAATTTTCAGGGTATTAAACTAACTAAACACAGCTCAAGAAATATAGTTTGGAAATATATCTAATAAAATATGATATGTGTAAAAACTATCTTATACACAATATAATTGTCACATTTTGCCGATGCAATTTTAACACTACAATTACCAATATTAATCTGATAATTATTATTTGCTTTATTTGATCCAAAAATGTTATTTTTAAAACTTCAATTCATGGAAATCAGCCTATGAAGGAAAATCGTTGGATCACAATTTTTTACCCCTGTGAATACTTCTAAATAATAATAATATATTATGTTCACATTGCAGTCGGGGTATTTATAAATTCTATACAATCAGTGTTTTATCAAATATTTTTATGGCATATTTTGTTATATTTTGATCATAAATATATTGCAATTTTCACTTGTATTTAATTCAGATAAGACATGAGAGTCTATCGTACTATTGTTAAAAGGTTCTCCAAATGCACACCAAATTAAAAAAAAAAAAAAAAAAAAAAAAAAACATATATAAAATGCATATTAGTGACGTCCATCTTATGTTAATATTATAATGAACTAATATGGCCGTCCTACGCATTTGTATTCGCTATACAAGCAATTACAACCCCCTTTTTTATTCAATAATACTCCTCCTCTCCCTTATATATATAATAATATTGTATTCAATAAATTGAATGTTGTTTGCTATAATATATATTATAGTGGTATTGTGTTTATGTCATTTCAGCTCAAAAAGAACTCCGCAAGATGGAGATCCGTTACACAATCCCGTACCCTTCACATTACTTTTACAATTACTACCCAGCTGCTGCTGCGGCCGCCGCGGCTCAGGCTGCATCCTCAGGAGGTCCCACGTATATCTCAAGTAGCATGGGCGTGCCCTCCAGTCCTGGCACGTACCCTCATCCTCCGCTACTCTTCCCTGCCTTCAACATCTCGGGTACGGATCTCACCACCAATTCTGCGCATAGTAGATCATAGCTCCAGGAGTAACTTGGTAAGTAAGAGGAGTTTATTATTTAATAGTCTGAGAGGACAAAATGTTTACCCAGTAGATATTCATAAAATTTAATGTCCTCATATGGAGTTAGTAGACTTTTCTGTGTTGTTATCATTATACACGCGGATAATACTACGTAAAAAATTAATATAACTCATTTTCAGCACAATTTGTTTAATACAGCATAATCGATGGTATAATTCATAATAAATATGTAACATAGCATAAATACTATGTTGTAAAGCATAACTATTTATGTTGTTTTAATTTAGCATTATTTATGCTATAATGACATACATAGCATAAATTACGTTATTTATTCTTTCCTTGCACGAAAAAAACATGTGGTCTAGGTAGTAATTCATCACATCGTCTGTCTCAATTATTTATTATGAGATATTTTTCAGGTATAGGTACATAACACTGTGTTGCAGTTTTCTTTTGAATAGAACACAGATCGTAAACATTTTAAGTGTTATTTTTACGAAATTACTATAGGCTATAGACTGTTGTTTCGACACTTGCTTTCATGGATAAAATAAACTATGTTTAAGACTTAACTATGAAATATAATATACTGCATTTTACTTCAAATAACATTTATTCAGCTATTTTAGAGATACATAAATGATTATCTTATTTACAGTACAAAGTATGTTGCATCATAATTATTATTCAATATTATAAATTAGAGATAAATCTTAATGAAAAGGAGAAGCATAATTATTGTGTCTCTATTTTTGTCCGTAACTTATGTTCACGAATATCCGCATGAATTGCTATTTATTTTTACTATAAACTAAAAGTTTATAAACCAAGGTATCACAAAGAGAATAAGAAATTTCATAACAATTCACACAACATCCATAATATAGCCTCTTTAGTCCTCGACTTTTTAAAAAAAAAAATTACTCTTGTAGATTTTAACCACGTTTTTGAGAGGATCTGGGAATGAAAAAAAAAAGTGTCTTTTTTGTCAAAAAGGTTTTCTTACTTTTGCAGATCCCGTACTCTAGAAGGCTCAAAATAGCTCTTAAAAAATACGTAAATTTAAGGACGTTTTCTGGTCCAATTTTTGTATTTTCATCTTAATTTTTTATTTTTTTTTTCTCTCTCTCTTCCCCCCCCCCCCCTGAATTATGTGATGTCCACTGTATTGTATACTGAGACTGAAGAGGATAGACACTATCAAATAAAAATTTATCCCAAGTTGACAGCGTCCACGTACGATAATTAAAGTCTCCATATGTGGATACATTGCAAATCTATACACGGCAATAAAAAACATTTAATATAACAAAGTCTGTATATACATACAGCTCTTATAATCATTTATCTTCTGTCAACTATAATCTAAAACAACTTGATCTCCAATTTTAAAGTAAAAATAATAATATATTAATTTATATAACCTTCATGTATAAATTTATAGTTCGTAATTGTTGAAGGTAAAACGTACAACACAGTACAATTGTAATATAGTGGGTGGATTACAATTATAATTCTAACGTAATAACATATATTTTATTGCTGTAATTTTTAATCGTTTTGTTAAATTTGTTATCTGATTTTAAACACGATTTACGTGGCATAATTATATTTGTAATCTAAGTATTAATATAGAATATATAAGAATTATGAAAAATTGCATTTTACCAACGATAAAATCAAATATGAAGAAAAATTATAATAAACGATATGTATGTGATGATTGATACTTTTCATATACACATACAAGTTTCTTATTTGTAAGTATTTTTTTTCTTTTTTAATTCAATGCTTCCTAATGGTCTAAAAACTATTATGGGAAATATCCAATACTACAAATTTACAGAAATCTTGCAATTATTATCATACAATTTTATGAAGCAAAAATGTTCAATTTTCAACCCCTGTAGTTATTATGCACGTTCACTGGTCAACAAATTTTTGGCTAAGAAAAAAAAAAATCAACTTTTTTGCGTTTACAGTAAAGTTTTAATTTCTTTATTTTATATGTAAAAAAAAATATTCGTACACAATTTCTTATTCATTAAAGATATTTTTATCATTTATTTGAACAAATAGACCATTTATTCATAATATGAAAATAATAAACAAATTAAAAAAAAAAGTACATCAATTATTTGCTGTGATAACGGCGGTTGATTCCGAAGCGTGCGAGCCTTAGTTCGTGGTTCAAATCCCGGCAATCACGGTGGCTTCTCGCTCTATCTCTACCATTCCCGAGAGCCGCACTCATGCATATACTTATTTACTAGACTGTAACATTTCTATAACAGACTAAACTCACTTTAATCCATATGTTAATTAATTAACTTATCAGTATACTCTTTCATATTATCATTATTATTATATAATGTTTTTAATATGAACTAAATCATAATTAAATAATATTAATATATTAATCAGTATTATGTTTTTTTAATGTAATAATTATTTATTTTTTATCGTTACGTACACACGTTTATGCAGTCATACTAAAAATACCATAAAAACTGTAAGATAATATCATAGAAATGGTTTTATTATATAGGTACGTTTGTAATGATTGCATTCACAGTTGTTTAAGGTATATTGTTTGCAATATGTTGAAATGGTCCAAGTAAAGTTATCATGAGTGCGACAAGTGTTTCATCTGCCATGCTGTCTGTAAACCCTATTGTTTGGAGAAGTTTATTTTGCCCAGAGATATTACCAATTTCATTTCTCGGTTAAATAATTGCTTTTTTTTTATTTAACATTTAAATGTATATAGAAGGAACATCTTCCGAGATCGTGATATCTTTAATTTTAATGCTTCAACGGTAAACTATAGATATGATATACGAGGATATTCATAGCAATCACAGGATTCAAATTCAGAACGTTTTTATTTATGACAAAAGTTAACTTGTTGTTGTTTTTTCCCTAAATTTTTGATTTTCAAGTTTTCATCAAATGCTGAAGTCTTGGAAAGTTTATCACATGTTAGAATTAGATTTTCAGGTAATATATTATAATACTATTTTTTTTCTAAAGAGCTTTATTTTTCATTAATTTATTCGATTTCCGAAGCACTGTACTGTAAGTATGTTTATTTATTTTTTTAGAGTTAAGATGAGAAGTGATAAAAATCACCGTGCTCATATTTGTAACATGAGATTTTTATCATAAAATAGGATTTGTAATAAATACCTGTCCAAAATTACTTAAAAATAGTAACATTTGTTTTTTTAAAAATCATTTGAAAAATTATTAAGTTCCTTCAGAATATTCAAGAATATGAATAAGCATGTCAGAATTTGACATTTTTTTTTTAATTTTGAATGAAAAAAAAAACTACTTGAATTGAAAAAAAAAAAATTACTGAAAAAAAAAATACCTTGCAAGATATAATCATGGAAATGACAACAAATTTGCACACTACGCTTTATCTTTAATTTTTTAAAAAAATTTGGTGGCATATAGTAAAAATATACAAAAATAAAACACACGAATTTAAATTTTCTATTGTAATTTACAGTGTAAATATATATATACACAGATGCAATTCTTATTACCGGAAAAAATTACAATAACTCGGGAAACAGCAATGTATATAAACTGCAGCATAATGTCCTATTTTTAGTAATGTATAATAATATTGCAATATATCAAAATCTATGCAGAACGTACCAAAACAATAAATAAAACAAATCGTAAAACACGGCAACGTGCTTGCAAAATAATAATAATAATAACTATGGAATAATTATGCTAGATCAATTTTGGCAGACTTAAATCATAAAATTCATAGTTGCGTTTAATAACATATTTATATTTAACATAAATGCAGCATAAATTACGTAATTTCTTACAAACTTCTTGTGTAAATTATTTAAAAATTTGTCCCAATATATACATTAATTTTCTAAATACAAATTGCTAGAAAAAGGGTACCACAAAAGATAGTATACCCAGTATAAGGGACCTATTTCAAGCTGTTTGTGAACCTGTTAACACGCTATACCATACCATTAAACCTCATTAAACAACATTATAAATAAATAAAAAAAATGCTATGCAGTTTATATTATCTAAAGTATGTAAAACGATACAAAAATAACAATTTTACTATACGTGATACAATATTGAATAATTATAATAAAAAAAAATGTGGTTAAACATATCAACGCCTTGCAACAACAAATAAAAAAATTATTTGATGGACACTCCAAGGTATATACAATATACACTTTATATACAATTTCAAATACTTGATTTTATTATTATTATTTATAATATAAAACTTTACTTTTATAAGTTATAACTGATTGCCAATAAAGTGTCATGATATCTGATGCTTAAATGTGGTTATTAATTTTAACCACAAATATATCAAGAAAAATAATGGTTGAACCAAAAATTATTTGATACTTTTATTTGTGGTTATATTTTATTTATACTAAAAAAAATCCTGATGCATTTTCATTCGCATATGTGTGTGTGTGTGTGTGTATTATATATATATATATATATATATATATATATATATATATATATATATATATATATATATATATATTATAATATATTGCATGACATTGATATAATTGTTATTGAAATTGCATTCTTAATTTATTGTTTCATTAGTTGTTTTTTTCGTCTTAATCATAATGTTGTTTCTCGTGTATAGTTTCAAATTTCAATTTTTTTTATTGTTAATTTTATTTATTGTGGCTAAATGTTTTATTTGTAGATATTATTACTGTATATTATACATATAGTATAATAAAGAGATTTCCGTTGTAACACATATAATTTTTTCATACTAATATTATATCTGTATTATCTACACTTTTATACTAAAGTTTTTAGTTTTGATTATTTTAAATTTGGAAATGAGGTTCTAGTGTATTTTCAGTACTTTGATGAAAATTGGTGTTGGCAATTAACTTTTTGGAACTATATACGAAAAAATAAAAAATTAGCGGTCACCTGTAAATATTTTAACAACAAGTTTAAGAAATTTTGCACGCATCCATGTAAATTTCTTTTTTTTTTTTTTTTCTTTTTTTTTTTTCTTATAGTCATAGCTCCTGAAATTTTTATTATAACGTACCACTCATGACATCAAAAAATAGGGGATTTGCTTTGAAATTTAGAGATGTAGATAAATTATGATCTTCTGAATATATCCTTTTACATTTAATCAAATATAATATACTCATAAGTGTGCTACCTCTATAGCTTTTCAATTGCACTCCACAACAACGCACAGCAATAGGGAGGTGCGTGATGGATGCGTGATTGCATCTTGCCCAGACGTTTCTATATTGTTTCTCTAAGTTGTCGTGACACATGCCGAGCTGTTATCAACATTTAATCGGTTAATCTTTAATAATATTTACTAGTGCCTATCATTAAAAATATGTCGCAACGTGTATATAGAATACTATAACATTTAATGGAAGAAAGATAGGTAATCAGAAATTTTCAATTAAATTATACAGAAAAGTATCTACAAAATCTGTATTAATGATTTTCGAAGATAACTTGTTATTGGAAAAAAAAAAAAAGAAAAAAAAAAGGGCTTGAAAGAATTAAATTATATAAGATAGATTTTGAACTTTTTGCATCAACTTTGCACAGAATAATTTCTAAAAAAAAAAAAAAAATTTAATAATAATAATAAATGCAATGAAAAGGAAAAAATTATGAAATTCAAGGAACTTGGATAAAACTCCTATAAAATTTTAATGCAAAGAAAAAAAAGTGCTTTGTTTTAATTCTTGAAAGTATCAAAAACAATTATATGATTGATAAACAAAATAACAAATTTACTGTTAAAAAAATACGTTTCCTATACTCATTTAATAACTTTAAAAGAGCAATTTATTTTATGAAAATACAAAAAGAAAAATGAAGTTCAATAGTTCATAAAAATTAACTATACTGTACAGTTGAGAAGAGACCATAAATTATATTGTTTATAAATGATTTTTTTTTTTCGGTCGTGACTTGGCTTAAACTAAGAAAAAGTGAAAGTGTTGATAGTCAAAGGTTGTAGGCAGATAGGATAAGAAACTTCAATTTGTCTTAGGTCATGGTCATCTTAAAAAATATAAAAAAAAACATTAGATCCAATTACAAAGCTATTTTATTATACAGTATAACAATTTAGTAGAAACTCGGTATAGGTTATAAAACAAAAATTAAATTCTAATACCCTGAGGTTTTTTCTCATAAATTATTACGTCTGGCCATTGACTTGTAGAAACATAATATACATTTTAAATAATTTTATATATTATACGTGATTATTAAAATATGTTAAATTTTGTATGTAAGTTTTTTTTTTTTTTTTTTTTTTTTTTTTTGGTGAATATTTTTAAATTTATTATATTTAATATACTTCAAATATTATTAAAAAAAGGAGTTCATTTTCATGTTGTAAAAATTATAGTTTTTATTGTTTTATTGCTGCCAATTTTTTTAAGCACAATCTTATAAAAAAAAACACACGTTACATTGTAATTTTTATTTCCTTGATAAAATATTTAGAAGAAGAAAGAGAGAGAAAAAAAGCAGAAAAAGCAAAAGAAAATGTTTATACCTCTATATTCTAAGGTGGGAAATCAGCTATACTGCAAGATTTGACTAAAAAGTTATAAAGAAAGAAAATTCTGCAATTTTGCAAAGTGATACATTAGGATAAAATATCTTCAAAAATGTTAATAATAAAAATGAGGGGTTACCACGGTAGATTTTAAATTATGATCTTTTTGAAGTTTTAGTCCCATAAGATCTTATAATGTTTATTTCAATAATTATTTTCTCTCTCATATCTGATAGTCACGGTTTCTGAAAATGTTTTCACATAGGTATAGCTGTTACCTATGAACGATATTATTAAGTTTGAAAGCTGTATTTTGAGATTTTGAGATAAAAAGCATCTAATACAACCCTTAATAAACTTATTTATAGTAAATACACTTAGAGAACGCATTTCTAGCGTCCATAATTAACTATATGCGCAGGTAAATAAATAATACTAAATTAAGGAGGACGTTTAGAACTGGATATAGCTACTTTACCTGTGGTTATCATTTTTATAAGGATTACCTAATTGCATTCACAACATTCATAAAAACTAATTAAAAATAATAATTGTTTCAATATTCCTATTATACTATATAAACAAATGTTTGTGATGAAATAACAGAAATGTAGACTATGTATATCAAAAACTGTTACCAATTTATGTCTCATTATTGTATTATTATTATTTATTTATTTTTATTTATTATTATTACTATTTGGCTTATGTAATATTCTCATGTAATGCTGTAATCAAGGTTTTGTAAATTAGGACTGTCAAGCCCTCACAGCAACGTCTTAACAAATATTATTATTATTATAGTAAGATATTAATTTAACCTATAAAGCCTACATCGAGACTTCCTATTATTTTGTTTTTTAATGTACAATCATCAATTTTAAATTGTTTTATCATAACTCTACATAGCAACTTTAAAATACTTATATGTCCAGAAGAAAAAAAATTGTTTGATGCGGATAATTTTATAATAATTTTATTAGTTTTGTTAATATTGTATATACTTGAATGCAAAAACATGACAGGAACGCAGTTTATTTTCTATTTGCCAATTAGATATAAATATATATCTTCTTTTTTATATATTCAAAATCTATATTAATTTTTTATCAAATCTTATACAAACTCCTGAAGAAAAATAATATATATTCAAACAATAGTAAGTAAAGATATAATAAGTTAAATTCAGTCAATTTTTTTTTCTACATTTAAAACGCACGCAAGTATAACTGAAGTATAAATTTAGATATCAGACATTATTAGACATAATTGACTTAATAAACAACAAAAAATGAAGATTTTTTTTTTTTGTCTTTAAATATTTATTAAATATTATTGCATGGCATGAGTATAATTTTAGCGAGATAACACACATACAAGCGAGAGAGAGAGAGAGAGAGAGAGAGAGAGAGAGAGAGAGAGAGAGAGAGAGAGAGAGAGACCGGTTTGATTTGCTTAACTTAATCGTGCCTGTGTATATATGCCCACCTGCATGCAATATTAAGGGAGAGTATAGAGAGGAGGGGGGCGTGGTTATTTGCCAAGAGGTACCGACACATTATTCAGCAGCATAACTGAAGGTTATTATAGCACATCGTATACAACGTTTATGTCTGTCTGTCTGGCTAACCTGCTCGCAAATCATCATCACAGGGTATCAAAATTGAAGACAGATTGAACTGACAAAGGTGATGTGATGAGGTTTTAACATTCTGTAATATTTTTTAAAATTTTATGCTATAAAATTTGGATTATTCATTAAAAAAAAAAAAAAAAAAAAAAAACGTGCCAGAGAAACAATAAGAAATTATTTCTCTTTTACTCTCTTAAGAAGAATTTGTTATTTACAACAATAATGTTTATAAATTGCCTACCCGTATAAATTAAATAAAAAAAATATATGCATTTTATAATTCTGTGTTTTTCGGTGTCCACTCTTGAAAACAAAAATAGTTATTACTAATTAGTAATATTGCAACTGAGTTTAACATTTTTAATAATGAAAAGTTTACTTTGCTGAAAATATTCCCAAAATAGTAAACTCTTTATAGTTTCTTCATTCCATAACAATAATAAAAACTAACAGCTTTTATTAAGCGAAATTAGGTTGCAGAACCTCTCAATTTAACCCAACTGTTTAACAGTACAGTCAGTTACAATTTTAAATTAGTATTAACACAAATTTCATGATGTTAATGTGTGCTTTTTTACTTACTAAATAAATGTTTTTTAGATAATCCACATTTATAATATTTAATTTTTTAAACACTTTAACACTTCAAAAACATTAAAACTTAAAACACTCTTTTTTAAATAATTATTTCTTCATTTATAATATTATTTATTTTAATAAAATTTATTTGGTAGTACATTTTTTTTATATATCAATTTTGTTGATAAATTAATAATAACAACTTTATTTTATAATTAATAGTAATAGAATTTTTTATAATATTTTTTTTTACATAATAAATAACAAAAGTAATTAAAATGAGGCCTCTATAAGTAGCGTTTAAATAAATGCTTTTTTAATTGTGGTTTAAAATAATATATAGCAGGTGATTATTTGCTTGTAATTCTATTGTTTTACAGTCTTTCCATACAAATATATTGGCTGAAAAACACTGAATATCACCGGAAAAACTGCCTTTGTTTAAACTTTTAATTTAGATGATGAGATGGCGGAGGAAAATTCTTAAAAATTTCATTTTGCTTAATATACAGAAAAGTATGTCTATAATATTACTCTAAATAGTCCCTTCGGTGCAGTAGTTGCCTCGTTTCTTAAAAAAAAAAATTAAAAAAAAAAAAAAAAAAAGGAACCGCAATGTTCAAGAATAGGAACCCATAATAAGCTTTTTCCGCTTGCCTCTTTGATAATGTTCTTGCAGTGATAATGAAATAAACATAGGATATGATAACTTTATACAACTAATCTGACAAATTTTGAGAGCTTGTCCTAATTTGCATTAATTATTATTCTGACTATATTAAAAATTTCGTCAACTTATTATAAATTTTAAATGAAAAAAAAAATTTCAATATAACATTTTATTTTATACATCGTTAAAATAAGTTACATTTTGTTTATAAATAACTACAATACATAAAAATTGTAAAAAACAAAGAAATATATTAAAGTACAATATCATCGCATAAAAATCTTTTTCTATTAAAAATTACGTAACAATCAATTTATATATATATATATATATATATATAAAGCTGCATTGAACGCGTGATGGATATAATAAATAAGATTGAATCGAGTGGTATGCAATTACTCTCTCTCTCTCTCTCTCTCTCTCTCTCTCTCTCTCTCTCTCTCTCTCTCTCTCTCTGTATCAACTCGGCTTCTCGCGTGCAACTTTTGCCCACTCTTATAGTTCGCATCACGCCGCGACGTGAGTTACGACGGCTCACCTTACTTACTTACTTTTTCTTTATATTATAGCGCGTTCAAGCATCAAGTTAATCATCGGCCTTTACCTTCATAATATCTTCATGTCTACATTTTTTTATATATTGATTGATAAACACACGTGTCATTCTTACTTTAGTTTGTATCTATATTTTGAACTATTATTAACTTTTTTATATGTATTGTATTAAAACACAATGTTTTGATTTTTTTTTTTTTTTTCAATGTTTCAAAGTTGCATAACAAAAACTACTTTGAATACTATGCTATATATGTTAGGTAAAAAGTGTGAATTTGTAATGACAACGATATTTTTACTAAATAGTATCATTTCCAACATTAAATTTTTTATAATAATTGAAAAATTCATTTACGAATTTCAATATTTATTTTTTATTAAAATATATTAGGTGACTTTTCGAAAACTTTCATGTCTCTGAAATTCAAATTTGACCTCCTCCTATTTTGTGTACTTTGAAAGATAATAGTAACAACTACAGTAACAATAATATAATAAAATATTATATATCATACAAATTTTAGAACCCCTGATCATCAGGGAAAAACTTCATAAAAAAAAGTGTTTTATAGAATTTCAATTTTAAAAAAGCGTAAATTAAAGTTTTAACATGGTGACCTCCTCCTACTATTTTTTTTCTTTGCATATCTTTGGTTGCTTTATCCTGAATTATCTTTGAACAAAAAATAATAAGATTTTCTGCCTTTATAACTTAAAGGCAAATTATATCTCATTTTCAGCCATAATTTATTCACATCAATTACGAAAAAAAATATATACAAAATATGATTTAATGTGGTTATGCACTTATATAGGTATACTTTGGGAAGGGGATGTTAGGGGGGGGGGTGACATTTACTTCTTTACTATATTAAACAGTAGAATTACTTTTCAGTGGCGCATCACTTTTTCAGTGGTGAAAAGAAACTTTGCTGTTCAGCATTTTACAATACAAACACACGATACGATGAATCTTTGACGCCATAATAATAATTTTGCAAAGATGAATCAAAATGAATCCTTCTAGCATATTTGCAGCACATTTGAGTCAACATTATTTAAATCTTTAGTCTCTTTTCTTACCGTGTTGTATACATATAAACAATTATTTAAATTTTCACCATTCTTTTTATAAAAATAACTGGTTTTGGAGATGAAAATGAATTTTATTACAAATATTATTTAATTTACCAAAGTGTTTAATTATATACCATGTGTCTAAATCGTGCTAATAATTTACATAAATATCGTAGGTTAGTGTTAGTACATCATATACATATAAAAATGGCACAGGTGGTAAGCGTGTAAATTTAAAGTTAAGTAATTTTGATTATTTAAAATTTTAGCAAGAAGTCACGATTTGAAACCCACTTAAAAAAATTCTTTGATTATAGTTTGAAAAATATAAACATGACGTATATTCTGAAATATAATTAAACTTTTGTATATATAGTAACACTGTTTTTAATACGCTAAATAAATAAATATATACGGAAATATTACAATTATTACTTTTTTTATGATTGGGGGGACAATTATTACATTGAGGAATCTGCATTTATCGGTTCGAAATATTGTATACCTCCATGCACTTCCATCTGATATAGAAAACAAGGTGCAACATATTTATTATTTAAAAATCAGTACAGAAATACCTATACTTGAAAATATATTTTACAGTGTATCTAATTATTTAGCAGTCAATAATTATAAATATAATTTATCTTTCTCTTCAGAAGGTATAGTATGGTAATGATATGATTTGTTGTTTTGTGTATGTTGTAATTTGACTTGACTTGTTCTACTCTGTGAAGACGTGAAACGTTATAAAATAAAAATAACATAATTTACTGAACAATTCCTAAATATTTTAGAGCACAAATAATAATATAAGTGATTATGCTAAACATCTTAAAGGGGACACTGCCCTCAAAACATCAAATCAAACAAGTAATTTTTATAAAATGGGACCATCTTAGACATATTATATACCTCAACCATTCTGAAGCCTTACAAACTGGGATTAAAAAACTGTAAAGTAGGGAACTTCATGAACTCCGAGTGTGCAATAGAAATTGTAGCATGGGTTGCCTACTTTACAAGTTTACTCCCCAGTTGGTGAGAGTTAAGGTTAAGAGACAAAATGAGTCAGGATTTACCCTGATAATGAGTGTATTATAGTCCCATCTCGTGTTATGATTTTTTTTAGGCCAGTATTTTGCTAAATATTATACTATATGTATAATCACTATAAAATATGCATAAATTATGGAGTTATGCATATAAATTTTATAAATGTTGCTGCATATAGCTAACATAATTATTGTGTATTTATATTTGTCCGTATATTTAATAAATAAATACAAAGAAATGAAATTCTTATTCGTATGAACTTCAGCTCTTCTTGGCGGGAACTCTTTACAATATTTAAATTTCTCCATAAATATATATTATACATAATAATATATACATAATATATAATGTTAAATTCTCGTATAAATTAAAAGAGAAAAGGTTAAGTGATGCATTAAAAGCCGCCTCTGCGCGCATTTTCTTTTTCTCTCTGCATCATTTTGATTCATGAGGTTTAAAGTTGTAAACGTGGTTAAACATATCTTGCAATCAATTATATGACACTATGTAAGAGTATTACGTACTGTACGTGATTACGCATACATTCTCTTACTCTAGTAATACTTGCACAACTCATCATTTAATAGTAACTAATATTCATTATTGTATTTTGTTTTTATTTGATATAGTGTGTAAGAAAAATATCATGAACTATGTGTATACATCTTATTAGTGATAACATATTTGGAATTCCAGTCTTGTAATAAATAAAGTCTTTTGTTGTGAAATTAATAGACATGAAACTTTAAAAAAAATATATCAATAATTTTCTATTTGAGCCCTTTCAGAATGCGTAATAAAAACTTCAGGTTTAAAAAAAAAAAAAAAAAAATACTAACCTAAAGATGCCAATATTTTAATGGGATAAATTATATAGTGTACACATACTCAAACAACTTCAATGCAAATATCCAGACCCACTATAATCAGAAAACGCATGTTTAGTGTCGTAACCAATGCAGGAAAATGTATAATACGTTTGGTAAACATTTGATGCACTACCTGTATACTTCACCTGTAGTTACCATTTTTATAAGATTTACTTTTATAATACATGGGTATCTAATTCACCTGTAGTTATCATTTGTATAAGTTTTTACTTTGTACTACCTGGATAGCTACTTCACCTGTAGTTATCATTTGTATAAAATTTACCTTTATATTACCTGGCCTGGATAGCTACTTCACCTGTAGTTATCATTTTTACAAGATTTACCTCTGTATTACCTGGATGGCTACTTCACCTGTAGTTATCATTTTTATAAGATTTACCTTTGTACTCACAACGTAGTGTCTGACTTAAGTCATTATTTAACCTACAGGTTGCATTAGCTACCTAAGTGTTTCTCAATGTAAATAAAATAAGCAAGCAGCAATAACTAATAATAAATATTAAGAAATAAATTTTGAAACGTGGATCGAAGAAATTAATAAAATATTATTTATGATTAAAAATTAACATAAAATAATATTATTGTATTACATTATAAAATACATTTTACTTTTAATATTATTTACTTAAGTAAAGAAAAAAAAAATCTCCACGTATTTATAATATTTTGTAGCAGAGCTGAAAGTAATAGGAAAATAATGTGAGAGAAAAACAAGTTTTATAAATTATTTCTTACGACTATACAAGAAAAAAATTATCAAGCCAGTTTTTTTTTTTTTTTTTTTTTTTTTTTTCTGTTTAAAAACTTGATTATGTATACAGATAAAATACAAAGTCAATGTTGCAGTCGTTGCAATGAGATGATAACTGAGAAGAAAAAAAAAGTAAGAAAATTGTTGCTTATACTTTGCATAATAAATTTTTACAGAAAGTATTACATAATAGACATCAAGTAGCCGCACACAAAGTTTAACTGAAAGATATGTGACTTGAAACTGGAAATATTTATTGGAAAAAAAAGTAGTGAAATAATAATAAAAATGTTTATTATTTTGATCGTGTAAACTGATAGTCTGTACAAAAATTTCTGAATGTGTACACGTATTGTATTTCACTAATCGCTTCGTTGGAGTTCCAAAAATGTTAATAAATTGAAATAAATTATTTTTCTAAAAATTACATTTTAAAATACTTACGTAATTTCTGATTATTAAGAGAAGATTAAAAAAAAAAGGGGATTGAGAACTGAACTTTATTTTTTTATTTTTTTTTTTCACCTGACCTTAAATATTAAAAAATACATGGTGTCCTCATTTAAGATTTCAATTAATGTAGTTTATAATTTTAATTTGACATTTTAAACCCATAAAGCTCGATCTTAATTTAAACGCATAACTTCATACTGATATCAATTACTGTAACTACAGTAAAATTTTCATTAATATGAGATATAAGTTGACACTCAAGTTTTATAAAATAATACTAAATTTGATAGCAATATAGACCATCAAAATTTGGAAAATCTTCTATAGCCTTTCTGCTTAAGTTTATTGGCAAGCCATCTAAAATTATTCAAATTAACCATCCATATGATAAGAAAGTCAAAATGATGGAATATTCAAAATGATAATTCATATGGACTAAAAATATCCAAAGATTGTAAATAAAATGTATACAATTGTGAATTCAATTTTTTGCAGGTTTGCACTGATCTATTTCTACGGTTCTAAAATAATAATAATAATAATAAAAATTACTTCAATGACGTTTACAATCCACCAATATAGTAACATTCGTGATTCAAACAATAATAAACCACCATATTATACGTAGCTATAAAATTTAAAACATTATGAATTCTAGACTATTTTTAAAATATCCATACTATTTTTACATACACGCACGTTAAATATTAAAATAAAATTTATTATTTAAATAACTTTGTAAAATATCACATAATTACTTACTAACTGATTTTAGAGTCACATATTTTTAAGCCCAGATAATTTGAGACACCCCACATGTGCTTAAGTTTTTTTTAATTAAACATAACTTGTATATAGCAACGTATAATATTAATTAGCATAAAAATCTTTGAAGAAAAAAATTGTATGCAGTCATAAAATTATTGCATAAAAACGGCGCATGGTGGTCTGGATTTTAAACCATGTTTAACTTCTCTCTCTCTCTCTCTCTCTCTCTCTCTCTCTCTCTCTCTCGTTCTTTTTATCGTCATCAAAAGAGCGACAAGTTATAGAAAAATGAGGGAGTGGAGGTATAAATTCATATTATGTGCACTGATGAGAGGACTTTTGTATCCGCCCTGTTTGCAGCATATTATATACTATAAACCTTATTATGCACCTAGATGCAATCGCCTATGCAATTGTGTGGGAGATTTATTGCAGTATGTATAAACAACCAACAGATGCATAACTGATGCACCCACGGTATAATATGGAGTTTTTTTCTCTAATTTGTTATGCTAATTTGTTTTCACTTTACTGTAAATAATAATATAAATACTTCAAAGTATTTAATCTTATATTTTGCGTACATAAATTTGAAATTTTTTTATTAAATATACTGAGTAAATACATTAAAATATTGCCAATTTCTACTGTATAGTCCTCTACAATTTTTTTAGCATATTGAGTGGACCAAAAAAAACAACATACAACTAATAACTAATATTTTTAAAATTTACATAAATAAAAAAGAACTGCGATAAAAAAAATTAATAATAATAATAATAAGTTTACCTACATTTTTTTTAAAATTATTTTCTTTCCTTTTATTTTCTATGTATAATTATATGATCCTCTTTATACATCTTGAAATTGCAAAATAATATAAAAAATAAACTTGAATTTAACTTCAAACTGCATTAATTGCAATAACTGAAGTTGAAAATATTTAACCAAAACTATAGGGTGTACGCGCATGATGCCATATTTATTGCACTTGGAGGCCATACTGGAGTATAGTGAATAACATCGCTGAGCATAGGACAAACTTCGTTTAAGGCAATTTTCTTTGGGAAATCCGTTAATTTTTTTTTTCTCACATACTTGAGATACAAATTCAACATATTTACAACATAAATGCTCACAAAAATATTGCAGAGTGTTTTTAAACTGGCAAAATGAGCTAGTTTCCTATGCCACCCATGTTATTGAGTTATCCAGCATGGCGTTGACTTTAACATGAATGCATACACCCTATATAAAGAATTTTTAAACTATATGTAACTATTATTATTTAAAGAACTATTACCTATATATTTTATACGTACAAAAAATATGAATAAATAAATAAACCTTATGTACGTCAATTAATGTCCAATTATTTTTGTTTTCTGTTGAAAAAAAATTCAAATACACAAATTTGAACCTTGCCGTAGAATCTTATTTTCTTTTATTGTTTCTGAAATACTCAACATATTATTTTAAAATGCTACATGGAAACAAAAATAAATGTGTAATAATTATGCTCTCCATGCGCAGCAACATTTATGCATATCAACATAGCTATTGTATAGTGATTATACTACGTAGCGTAGCATAATAGTTAAGATGCTTAGCATAAATACTTATGCTATTACAAAATAGCAATATTTGTGCTCTACAATATAGCAATTGTTCAATTGTGAAAGATTGCAGAATAAAGTACATAATGTATATTTTTACGAGTACAATTATTTATATCCTCCGAACAATCAACTTTGCCAATGGTTACAAAAAAATATAACGGTCGATGAAGTATACAGTACACCGTTTATATAAAATATTAATTAATAATTTACAAACACTGTGGTTGTTACTATAATATTTCATAAATCATTATGTATATGTCTTCTATAATATTCAATTAATTTAGCAATTTCTTATGGTATTACAAGTACACGTATAATAGTGAAAAAATATGCAATATAACCATAGCAAATTTTATATTACAAAAAAAAAAAAAAATGTTATTAATAAAATAGACATATATGTTCATCTTTATTACATGGATATTAAACATTATTATTATTTAATTATTTCTTTTCATAATATTTTTCTATTTATCTATATATTATTTCTATAATTTTATGCCCCAGCTGTTACATTCAATACGATAAGAAGAAAAAAAAAGTGAAAAAAGGTCATAAAAATATTCGCAAGTGTCGCAGTATTTGATTCAAAAAGAATTATAAGTCTGACTTTTTTTTTTTTTTTTTTTTTTTTAGGCTAGACAGGAAGTCAGTTAGAAAGTTACATTGAAATCTGTGAACGAGTCTCATATATATAATATAAGAAATACGTTGGGTACTTAAAAAAATATATATATAAAGTAAAGTTATAAGTCCGTAAAAAAAAAATATATAATATTCTTCAATATAGCTTTTAGTCATAAATTATCAGACAAGTTAGAATTATGAAAGATTTTTTTTCTTTCGTTTTCTTATAGGTCATAAAGTACTTTTGAAACAGGAATAATTATTAGTATACTCTATACAGAAAAAAAGTATTAAACTCTTGACTATATATAATTCTGCTTTTTATTACTGTAATACAATTCAACCTATATACAGAAAATTTTATTATAAAAATATATTACTAAAAAAATAAAATCTGTTTATTTCAACACAATTTAGATCCACGCATAAAACTTTGTTATTGTCTATTTTGTCATAAGATAAGGTAAAAAAAGCTATATTTTTTAATGATATTTTGAAAATATATTGATATATATTGTAACTTTTGGTACAAAGCTTGAGGCAATGGTCTCTACCAACCCTGAAAAATTCAGACTTGTCCTATTTTTTTTCTACTTTTAGGGGGATTTTAGTTAAGATTCCTGGTCTAATATAGCACATCTTATTGACTTATGATATAGTTTTTAACTTTGGAATTCAATTTTTACTATTTTGATTGTCATAACTTTAAAAAATAATTATATACAAATACTTCGTGCTCCAAAATTTAAAAAAAATCGGATATTTTAGAAATACACATACCTATTTAACAATTGTACTTTAAAGTACCTTTATTCTTATTATTTATCTTAGGACCTTCTTATAAATTATTATTCAATTAATTCTTAAAAATAATTCATATAAATACATATAATAAATATGTTGAAAATTTTCAGTTTCTCGTATCTCAAATGTTCTCCTTTTAATTTAATTGTTCAATTCTAGTAATTTTAGTAATGAAGCTACCCTTTAAATATTGAAATATTAACACTGAAAAACTTCAGATAGTAAGTGAACATTTTTAAATTATAACAAGACTATAAACCGACCACTACATTGTGATTACGAAGTTAAATCTTATAAAAATTATAACTACAGGTATAAAGTAGCTATCCAGCTAGTGCAACAAACGTTCACCCAGGGATATAACTGGCTTTGACTCTTATGAAGGGACAAGTGCCACCCTCACTTCTACCCCTACGTTCACTGAATATCGGCATTCTGCATTACTCAAATGAACTGACGATAGAAAATTATACTCTCACATCCTAAAGTTTCATTAAATTTATTTGTAAACCACCTTTCATTTCTAGATGTAATTTAAAAAAATATTTCCATTGCTTCAAGAAAAAAAAAATGACATTTATGAAAATATATTTTTCAAATACTTAGAAAAAATCAATTCTTTCATAATATAATAAAGCAACGCCAGAATGATTTAAAATATAGTATCATCATATTTTTACCTGAACAGAAATATTTAATAGTTTAAAAAGAAAATAAACACCCTGCTTACATCAGACATTACATCCATATAAATATAAAGAGAAAAATGCATAAAATTTCAAACATAAAATTTATAGTTACAAGACAAACAATTTTTATAGGTTCAATATATATACGTGTATCTGTTAAACAAGTTATATGTAAAAAATTAAACATAATAATATAAAAAAACATTGTTATTGCATGTATTTCAAAGAAAGATTGTTTTAAATAAATAAATTGCATTTTATCTGCTATACGATATTTCTTTGTATATAATTTAGCCTAAAGTTATATGTTTATTTGTAACTTTATAATTAATTTTGAATGAGAAAAATGAGTGACATTTTATTATGTTTAATAATTATTCTTCATATTATAAAAAAATAAAGGAACTTTTTTATTTGTTAATTATACCATGCAAGTGAAGAAATGTTTTTATTGAGCTTAAGTAGAATAAGTTGTATAATTTTCTACACGCGTGTTAATACCTTTGGCTGTTACACTTTATAATGTAAAATTATTATCAAGTACATTTTGATAAACAATGGTGGAAAAGTTTGTTATGGAATAATATTATGTAATTTTTCATACAATATTTTATTATGTTAATTTTGATAATTTTTGTAAATACATTATGTACTGGTATGGCCGAGTGGTGAAGGCAGCTGACTCGTAACTCTGTACTCCTCACTGAGTATAGGTTCGAGCCACTGCTGGGTGCGTATACGTAAAGGGTGGAGCACAACACGTTGCACGATTACATGCATTCCATGACGACGCACAGTATTCAGGCGGTACAATATGCATGATCGATGTGATTGTACCAATTTATTGGCCTTCTCAAGACAAGTTAAATACAATTTTTAGACAACATTAGACAATATAATATATTGCTGCACATATTAAAGCAACCAGTTATTTTATTAAAATACATCACTAAATTTATCACGAAAACATAGGTACTTAATAATTAAAAATCTAAAATAGACATAGAATAAAATAGATTAAAAAACATTGCCGTGGATTCACTCTAGGGCCTGATTTGATATTAAAAAAAAAAAAAAAAAAAAAAATAAACATAATAATGTAGAAATATTTTTTACAAAGAAAAAACATTCATTTTTATAAAATACTAAAACTGAGACACAATATGACAATCGAACGACAGGTCATTTACATTTAAAAATATGTGTTTTTTCAATACTTTATAATACAGAATTGTTCTGTTCCACAACAAAGTAACTCATAAGACGTTATAGTAATATGTAATTGTAAGTGGAATAACTACTATGTATGTATTATGCAAAATATATTTTATGAAAAATTATTTTTCCCATGAGTAATTTTATTTTATTACAGAAGTCCATAAAACGTGTTATTTATATAAATAAACTTCTTCTACTTTCTTCTTTGACATTATTTTCCGTTTCAAATATTTTGCAATAAAATATTTATTATGTTTAATTACATTCAAAGTATAAATGAAAATTTGTCAATGTTTTTAAGTTTTCCAATATTTTTAAATTTTTCTAGCTTTATAGAAAATGGCTAAATTATATACGATATTAAAAAGCTATAGGTTATGTAAGCATTTATAGGGTGAATTAGCTAGTTTTTGGTCATTACATTATTATTTTTCTTGCATACTTGAGGAACTAATTCAACCTGTTAACAGCATCAATGCTCTCAAAAATATTGTAAAATATTTTTAAACTGGCAAAATGAGTCATTTTCCTATACTGTCCGATGTTATTTAGTGCTCACTTATGGCGTCGACTTTAACATGAATGAAACCCATAAATATCATATGTTGTATTTATGTCATATAGAATAAATGTTGTTATTTTATATTACATATACATAATAATTATGTTGTAATATATATTTTGTATGCTTTGTAGCATAATTATTATTCAATACTGCTGAAATTGTGTTGTAATGAATAATAATTGTTGATGAAATCGGGCTGTAACATTTTTCTAATTTTATATTTCAGTGCTTGAACTATTATATTTACTAAATAATTTTCCCTTGCCAAAACAGATAACTATATTACAGAAAATATAATAGCTTCTTATAATTAAAAGTACCAACCAAAAACAATAACAACAACAACAACAACAACAACAACAACAACAACAACAACAACAACATGCTCTTTTAACTCAAACTGAGATACCTAAGAGCATTATCAAGCCACGCAAGAGAGCTCTAAAAAAATTGTAAAGTAGGCAAAAAGCATAGCTTTTGAACAATCCTGATGTCAGGATTGTCAGTAGAAAAAGTTGTGAAGGTTGCGTAAGTTCAAATTTACTTTATACGTTTAAGGCGTTATTGTTCAAAATAACTGTATTTTTGACAATCAAATTTTGTGTTTATTAATTACATTGATGTTGTTTGGTCTGTACGGTCACTTTATGAACTTCAGTTTTATATTAGTTCACGTAACAATATATTTGTTTGTGTGCTTATATCACAAAACATAAATGCTGGTATAATAACCATTATTGATAATGGTATCAAAGCACACACACACTTATATAAATACCTTATTTCTATTAAACATGATATTAAACACAGTTAATACTACCTTAATAATAATTTATATCATGATTTTAAAATGATCATCTATATTAACATGCGATACTAAAAGTGACGTTTATATATTATATATCTAGAATATTATTAGCCATTAGAGATTGTGGGTTGTATACGAGTTAACACATAGGTGTCAGTGTCAGTCATGACTGACAAGGTGTTGACTCTTATGTGTGTGATTAATGATTGACAACCACTCTTGTGTCCAGCTGGTTAACTTAATGAGTGGTTCACACATGATATTAAATTATAGTATATATATACTTAAATATATTAGCCTAGGTTATATAATGATATAAGAGTTAAAAATATTTTTAGGTTGAAGATGTATTTCCATGATGATTTATAAAAAAAATAAAATTTCTCCGTTGCTTAAAATTTCAACAAATTTTTACAATTTATATTTTTCTTCGTTTTTTTAATAAATTACTTTATTTATGCTGCATTTATGTTATAAAGCATAAATTTTGACACATTATTGAAATTTCATAAATAATTATGCAGTTTATGTTGTGTAGCTTAATTATTTCGTATTTATTTTTTGTCTACAGCTCGTTCTGTAAACTACACACAAATATTGAGCCAGCTTCGAAAATGTTCCTTTGTTAAAAACAGCTGGATATGACGTCGTTAACTGTTTACCACGTTTATACATATGGTCAATCATTGTTACTTCTTCTTTTAGAACTTTGAACTTGATAAGAATGAAAGAAACTTCCCAAAAAACAGTTTCAGTGTCAATATGCGACTCACTTTTATCGGCTCAAAAAAACAGGATCAACCAATGAATGTGTCTTATTTTGTTGGTCAGCCAATCACTGTTATTGAGATTCACATTACTTTACTGAACGAGCTTACGTATGATAATAAAAATTTTGGTTTCCTTTGATTGATTGATCGATCTATTGTCCGAAGCAATGAAAAAAATACAAATTCTTTAGAAATTCACTGCAGTCTTAAATAAGATCAAGATATTTGATGTCTCGGAACCAACAACGTACTTTGTAAATTCTCCTCAAATAAAACGTGAAAAGTTAAATATTATGCTTCAGTATGTGAAACCTAATTGCAATATTGATGACAAATTGTATATATAAAATGTTGAGGTAAATTATAGTTATAAATATTTATAAATTTCCTATATAATATAAAACATAGTTTAACGTTTTGAAATTTTCTTCTACTATAGTCATTTCACTTTGTTTATTTTACTAATATTTGTAATGCAAACAATATTGATTATTTTATATTATACTTGTGAGGTATAATATTAAAAAAATAAACAAATCTGCTACAATAAATAAGTAGTATAAATTTTTATTAAAACACACAATTATATACATATTATTCTATATTGATTTTTTGATTATAAAGAGTACAGTATTTCTCCACAAAACTATATTAATTATAGAAAATGGGGGGAAAACATGTGTTAAATCTATTAAAATTAAAACTATTGCGCGATTCATTTCTTCCAGCACATTGTTGGGGGTGATTTTTATCGTCTATACGTAAAGACTCTAGAGTACTCTAGTAAAGACGTTTAATGTTTTTATTAATACTATATTATTTTCTTTTTACTTTTAAGGATTGAAATTAAAAGTACCGGCGTGTCTTTAAAAATCAAAAGTTGACAATCATTTAAAATTCAATGACAAAAACATGCAACTATCCTATGATTTAAGGTTTCTTGACTGCATCAGATAAATGACAAAACAAATATGTTTTTGAAATTGACCCTACTCCTTACTATAAAGCAAAACTTCTAAAAATTGAAATTCATTTTTTTTTTTTTTTTTAAATTAGAAATGTCTTCTTCTTTAGTGCTGCAAGGAACGACAAAATTGATGTTGTCTTAACTTTTGTTGTACAGTATAGTTACTTTTCACTACTAAAATTAAAAACTTTGCTACAACAAGTAACGCAGCAGACGCCCAAAAACAACATAATATTATATTATATTGTAAAAGCACATATACGCGTACAATTACGTCGTAAAAAAAATGCTTTAGAGTAGAGGCAAAGAGTAAAAATTTGTATTACAAAGTCTTTACAGTATCATTTGTAAATTTTAGATTTTCCAAGCGGAAAAAAAAAAATCAGATTTCTTTGTCTTTACTTTTTTCGGTGATCTCACCTCCTTTAAACATTCCGTAATTTCTTATTTCCAACCTCAAATTTTTGATCATGTGGATCATGTCGTCCTATTATATATCCATAGAAAGTAAAAAATTACATGCAAATAATTTATTTCTAGGTAACATATAATCCTGTTTTGAAATAAAAAGTAAAAGATCTATATTGAAAATCATTATAATTCCATTAATTATACCTTAAAAAAATTAAGCTTTGGTACCATAAATGGCCACAAAAATGACAAAAATATATATACAGTATAAGAGCAAGATTAAATCCCACATACTTGCAAAACTAGAAAATAATTATTTCAGAAGTAAAGCGTACAAAAAAAAAAAAAAAATAAATCAAAATTTGCAGATACAACAAAAAATATGTACATTATCAAATATGGAAACTTAAAATATTTTAAACGAAATACTTCTTCACGTTTTTGCAAACTTGTTCCTTTTTTTTTTTTTTTTTTTTTTTTTTTTTTTTTTGCAAGTTTAAAAGTTACTTTGTATTTCTGTCTATTGTTTTATATATATATATATATATATATATATATATATATATATATATATATATATATATATATATATATATATATATTATTGTGTATTTAAAACAATGGTATATTGTAAACAGGTTGTCAATCTATGGATATAAAAGAATTTTAGTTATATAGCTTAAAAAAAAAGTCAGTGACAAAAAGTTGAAATTTTATGATACCGTATTAAAACATATTGTGCGGTTACTTTTTCAATCAAGTTTGTTGTTATTATTATTATTATTCTTTTTTGAATTTAAAAATAAAAATTCCATCTCATTGAAGTGATAAATTAATCAGGTATATAATATATAAAAAAAATTGTTTATTGTTATGACGATTTAATTTAATAACAACTTTCACGCAAGTATTTCCTTTTATAAATTATCAACATTTTATTTAATAATTTCATATTGGTAAAACTCGATTTTAATTATATCTGGTACACCTGGTCAGTTAAATTGACTTTTTTTTTTTATTCTATGGTTCTTTAATGAGCTGTCAAGAGTATGAAATCAAACTTGGAACTGTATCCATCTTGTCCACGTGCTCTATAAATGGACAACATACGTGATTTAGTTTTACGATATTTTATGTAACTCTAGGCTTTATATCAAGTCCCCCCCCCCCCCCCACCCAACTATCATTTTAATAACATGCAGCTTAAAAATAGGAGTATTTCTAATTTAGCGATGTTTATGCTATATGAAATAAATACAGCATAAATTAGTTTCCACTTACCATGTAGTATACGCATAAAACTACCTATCTCATGTTTGATTTTTTTTTCTGCTAAAGCTGCCTATCGTAATAAACTTAAATCGCACACACTTAGTGAAAAAAATCTCACAGCTATTACAAATCTGACTAAAAATTCCAATGCAATAGTTCAATTTACTTTAATAAACTTATGCTTGCACTACTTGGCAAAAGGATTATTTCAACAAAACATTTATATTAAAAATATCATAAAATCTTTAATATATTATTTTTAGTATTAAAAAAAATAAAAAGAAGAAGAAGTTAAAAGCATATTGCATGAACATCTAAAATTTATTTCGTAGATTGATATAATGCATATTATGATAAGTCTGAGCCAGCCGGAGATGCAATGTTACGTATATTATAATACTGCTTTGCGCTTGCAAGTATAAATATTTTGGTTCATATTTCATTGCAACACTTTTAGCAAATAAATTGTGTCTATAAAATCATCAAGCATAAAACAATTATCGTAACTTTGCACTTTAAATATTTATACTCATTATTATTATTAAGAAAGGTCAGTAAACTCTTTAAGTATTAGAGATTCAGAAAACATAATTTTTAAGTACATATAAAATTTAAATAACTTCATAGTATCCCTCCGTTTTTATTCTTGTTTTTACTTTTAATTTCTTTTTTTTCTGTTTTTTTTCCTCCCCCCCCCCCCCTTTTCCCCCTTTATTGCCACATTGTTTTGTTTTTCCATTTACTACAGTCCCATTGAAGACATATTCTAATCATCAAGTTTTAATGTTATAACGCACACAACGTCACACGTAAGTTTCAAAGAACCGTGAAAATGTCTATAGGCAGACTGGTCAGCGCAATACATTAATTTCATATTCCTCCCGAATGCTGATGCATTGTCGTAGAGTACATTATATTTATATATTACTGATTAGTGATTTTATACTCACAAGTTGAACATATTTACAATTTATGTTTATATAAATACATGTATTACCAATATATAGTTTCTAATTGAGACGTATTATGCCTAAGATTTTTAAAGTTGTAATTAAAAAAATATTTGATTTATTTCACTGATTATTTTTATTTGAGAATTTTATATTAGTTCGTTTATAGAGTAAGAGAGAGAGAGAGAGAGAGAGGTTAAAACTACATAAAGCAATTTAAGGAATGCCAAAAATGCAAACCATTCTCCCCCTCCCCCCCTATTAATTTATCATTACAAGATAAACAAGTAAGATTGTATGTACTTTACAAAGTTATGAAGCTTCACACATAATTATTAATAAAGATTATAAAGATAAAATTAATATGACGTCACTTAAGAAAATTTTTGATCATAATAAACAGGTAACACTTTCCAACTGTAATATCTTAATAATATTTATTACGTATAAAATTATAATCAATTTATAATAATAAAAAACTAACATTTATAGAATGTTATAAATTATAAATTTATATGTATTTTCATCATAAAATATTTTATGTTCGCGATGAAGAAATGAAATGATTTGTTATTAAAGTTTAAAGTTCTCATCAAAGTAATTAATTTTCCATGCCATTGCTGATGTGTATAGAAAGAAGTGTAAGAAAAAAAAAGTTTTGTAAGATACACTTGACTTAAAGGCTTAAACCATAACATAAGAAAACTTAAGCATTTACAACATTAAACACTTGATGGGACTTACAAATACAAACAAACAACAACGTTTAAATAACATTAGTTTGTCTTAAAGCCGCCGTAGGAGTGATAAGAAAATTGCGATTTTTGCAAACCGTACAACATTTTGTTACTATTTTTTCCCAGTTTCTGACGTAAGAAACAGGAATATAGTCACTCAAATAGCATACTTTATAGTATTTTCAGGCTCTCTTGTAAGGCCATATTAACATTCTGGTAAAAATTGTCATCAGTTTTGGAGATCTCATTTTATGTTAAAATCATTATAAAAATCACATGTTATTTCAAGTGGTCTATGACTTTAAGTTAAAGCTTCTTTAATACTTTATTACTAAAAGCATAAAATATAGAACGTTTTAAAATGCAACGTAAATTTCTTTGTATATATATAGAGAGTGCTGTACTAAATTTGTCAATAGTAGGTTACAAAATATGAAGTAAAACATGGATTTATATTGTAAATATAGATAAATGCAATTAAGAATTTTATGTAGTTTAAAATTATTAGACCAGAAATGATCTCATAGAGTAATAGTACTGCATTGAATGATAATAGACGATAAATATAATTTTTAAGACGTTAACTGTATAATTTATGAGGTATTAATTTATCATCATAAATTTTATATTTTCAAAGGAAAATAAAACTTTGTACCAAGGTTTTAAAAAGAATAATAATAGTTTCCTTGTTCGTGATTGTATAGTAAAAACTACTTTTGTCAGGAAAAAAAAAGTTAAACTTTTCTTGAAAATTGCTATTAATTTGTAATATTTAAAAATATCAAATGTACGTATCTTAGACATTTTATTTTCTATATCAAATTATGCAATTTTTGCTTCCTCTAAAAAAAAAAAAAGAAAAGAAAAGAAAAGTAAAGAAAGGAAAGGAAAGAAGGTGGTAATTTGACGATTTTCTATACAACAGTATAAATAATTAATTAAATATTGACTATTATAAACAATATTAAAAATGTATTGAAAAAGTTTAGGCGTGACAATACACTCTTACATCTAACCCAATTCAGTTATTAACGTTTCAAAAAAAAAAATCAACATATTTTGTTGAGTAAAAGTCAGAAAAAAGAAAAAAGATATCACTACCATTGCAAATATTTTTTGTTTCAACTATTTTAAAATTCATAATACAATCTATATTTAAAAGTAAAAGCATTGAGAATATAATGTATAGAAGATGCAAGATATACATGATTTCATTTAAATTAAAATATCAGTACGACAATTTTTATTTTTATTTAAATAAAATACAAAAGAACATCAAATGATGGAAGATATTTCAATTGACATGTATTGAGATTTTTACGTTTTACAATTGAACTTTTCTACATACGTATATATTTATAACGTAAGCAGATCATGACTTGACTAAGCAATCAACAGAGCGGACGTTAAACACAATAATATCCCAATATGGAAGTAGTTTGTGACCATCTGAGATACATTGTATATGATAATATTACACTTAGAAAACAAATGGTTAGAAAGTACTTTCAATATGTTTTTATAAGGACAGTAAAACGCATGTGTGGTATATATTTTCAATTTTTATTAAAAATTTTCACTGGTAGGTTATATTATATCGATGCAAGATGATGGGTATCAGTTATATTATAAGTATACTGTACTTACTTAATACTTGTGTATTACGTAAAAAATAATGCTTTGAATACATTTTTTTATGTTACACATACACATATTTCCTGCGTTACATTGCCGATTGAAAAATTATTCAACGCATTTCTTTTTTGAGTTTTATGTGTTTTAGTCGTTTTAATACACTACAGTATAGTGAGTAAACAAATAAACAATCACTGCAATGAGGGAGAGAGAGAGAGAGAGAGAGAGAGAGAGAGAGAGAGAGAGAGAGAGAGAGAGAGAGAGAGAGAGAGAGAGATTATGAGTGCTTAAAATATTCAATCCCTCCTATCAAATTTTGGATAATTTTAGGAACTCTTTTAAAAAAATAGTGTTTGATTTATAAATGTTTTAAGACAATGCGTGAAACGATTAGCGAGTTTACCCGTGTGAGCGTGAGCACAGTATACAGTGGTAGTGAGCTTTTATACCATTTTGTTTTCCCAGTATACTATACTTGTTCGTTCCTTTTTTTATGCAGTATAAACTTGTATAATTCTAATTACTTGTAATTTATAAACAGTATTATAACATCAGTAATTATTTTTGAAATTTGGTTAATAATTTGAGGGGACACATGCACCAAATATATGTATCTCTGTGCAATATGGCAAAATATAAAATATGCCTTGCACTTTCAATTCCACTAATTATACATAATTATACTAATTTACAGTTAATTTTAGTATTTTTCAGCCCAATTTATACAATAGATAAATTTTCTATTTGAAAGTGTACCTTATATTAAATAACATAATGATAATAATTTTTAATTAATTTATAGAATTAAAAATTAAAAATATTGATTTTTTTTTCTCCTATGCAGTCAGTATAAAAAACAATGCACATACTAAGAAAACGCAATTTTAAAATGCCACTTTATAGAAACAATATTTAATTTAACCATAATAATAAAAAAATTGCATTAATTCAATTCAAACCTTCTGCTGCAATTACAGTATTTGACCAGAAAACATCCTAAGTTTTTTCTTCTTCCTAGTTTCAAAAAATTTATTGCATTCTACCTCAAAAATTTTGTTTCTTTCATTCTGAAATGCGAAAAGAATAATCCATTCTAAATCACGATTATGTTATGACAACTTTCTATTTCTAAATATTGCAACTTTAAATCTAATCTATAAAACTTATTATTATTTTTTTTTTTAAAGCAAAATAGACTTTTAAAAGAAATATATAAACATTTAATTCCATATAATATACAAAAACTGAAATTGAAAGTAAAGTCTATAAATTATATAAAAACTAATAACTCATAAGTTATTGCTTCATAAATTTATATTAAAATATAATTTAATATAATTACAATAAATATTTAATTAAATAAATATATATATATATGACAAAATTATACTTTAAGTTAATTTAATGATTTTTTTCCACATAAATATAAGAAAAATAAATGTAGTCAATTATTATTGTATAATTATTTTAACATACTTCATCACAATATAATATAAAAGTATACTTTATTACAGTGTAGTATTAAGTTAAAAAAATATGTATATTATATATTAAAAAAAAAATGAATAAAGAAAAACGTTTTTCAATACGTAATTTAAATTACTACACAATTATTTTAATATGTGACCTAGAGAAATCAAGTTTTTTCACACGATGCACGGATTAAAAAGAAACAAGGAAAAAAAAATAACATTGCAAGTAACCAAGTCAATTATTAATAATTGCAGTTTGTATGTTCACATATATATATACATGTAGATTTTTTCATATTAAATATAAATAAATAAACTTATTTTACAGTATATTATAGGATAATAAACAAATTTATTATAGTATAATCTTGTAAAAAAAAATTATAATATTTAATGTTTGCATGTCTTTTGATTTTTTTTATTAATATTGATATTACAGGCACGAGTTAAATAACAACTTAAAAAATGTAAATGCATTTTTTTCTGCAAATTGGGTGAATAATAATAATAATAAGAAAGAACAAATTAATATATATATATATATATATATATATATATATATATATATATATATATATATATATATATATATATATATATATATATTGTTAATGGTGGTTGTAAATTTTGAATACCTGTGCTAAAAAAAACACACACACACACACACAAAAACAATACAATACGAAAATAACGTTTACCGGTATTTTTCTTTATTGATTGATTTTAAATAATTTTGATCTAGCCTAAAAAAATATGAAAATAATTAGCTGAGCATCATTTTTTTATTATACATATACATATATGTTAACAGCGATACATGGTTTTCAAAATACTATTATCATCTGTGTTAAAGAAAATAACGTTTACCAGCATTTTTCTTTATTGTTTCGATTTTAAATGTAAATAAATAACAGCATAATTACGTCATTTATTTATACCACACATAAATGCAGTATATCTGTTTCGTAATACATTTTATAACCATGAAAAAAAAGTTTTTTTTTTGTTCTGATAATATTGAAAGAATCTCAGTTTAAACGGATGACAATTATTTTTTTGTATTATACTATACATCATAAAACAATAAGAACGTATAATAATATTAACCTTAATAAAGTTTATTGTTGCACCAAGTTTGAAAAATAAAATACGCTTTAGGCAAATTGAAAAACACCTTCTTTCAATACAATTTAAATTATAATACAATGTATTAAAAAATGTTATTTAAATCTTATTATGCATCAAGAATCATGAGTTCTCGATTTATTACTTTCAACCTTCCGGCATAAGTTTAACTTTATATATAAAGTTTAGTTCAAGTATTGAAATACGTAGAATTTTTAGACTGGCTGATTTTCATTGAAAATATTTTACCGATTTTACTGCCTAGAAAACTGATTTTAATTGTGATGAATTATTGACAAATAGAGCTCATACAAAAAGAAAACCCATTGGATTTATTTTTAATTGATTTCAAGACAAAGTTGCAAATTGCTATTTTTTGAACATGTTTTTGAATGTGTAAGTTAAATATCTATAGGATACTATACACAATAAAAAAGCTATGAGATTTATTTTTTATTATTTTTTTTTTTTTTGCAAACATATTTTTTCACTGCATTAAAAACCACTAGAAGTAACTTTTTTGTCTTGGCCTTACTTTCAAAATTCCATTTGTTTGATGCTAACAAAATAATTTTTCGTTCGAGTATAAATGATATTGAAAAATAATTTTTAACAATTTCATGGGGGAAAAAACTGATTTTCAAATATATCGAAATTTGGTGAGCAGAAGATAAAAATATACGAAGAGCTAATTTTGTGGTGGTCGTATTTATATATATAGAAACGCATCGCATCGCTGCAGGGTTTATTTTTTATTCATTTTATTTTTTAGATATACAATTTTATTTTTAAGATGAATCAATTAAAAACAGGCTAAACTTTGATTTTTTTTTTTTTTTTTTTTTTTTTTTTACAAAATGTAACAACAACAAAATGCACATAAAAGCAATAAAGTAACGCATTATTCATATTTGATACGTTAACAGTACACGTGATACAATATAATTGTATGTATACCTTAATTTATACACAAAACAATTATACAAGAAGTAAGTTATATTATAAATAATTATCCTCCTTATATATGCAACGTATAAGTATAATAACAGCTTTAAATATAGAAAGAAAGAAAAAAAACATGTTTTGTTTTGTTTTTAGAACAAAAATATAAGTTTTTAAACAATTATTAATAAAATGTGTGTAACATTTTAATTAAAAAAATTATTTATGCTATAATTTATGTAAAATACCCGCACCTATGTATATGTAATTACTTAGTTCTGCTCTTTGTAAGACACTAAAATAATTAACTTTGTTATGTATACACTAAGAAAACATGAATCTAGCGTAAATTTATTTATTGTTCAATACAAGTAAATGAAATGTTTCTTCCAGGGAACGTTTGCGATGTACTGGTTCACTGCTTCAGCTTATACTTGTTATAAGATTCAAATTTGAGCTCACGAGTGCATTTATCATTATTTAACATATAAATATTGATTGCTTATGTTTACTCAAAAAGCGGAAAAGGAAGTGCAAGAAGAGGAAACCACGTGACAGTAAAAGTGGGAGGTAGCTCAGGCCTAGCTTGCTGCTGGCATCAACTTTTCTCCCACTTTTACCGTCACGTGGTTTCCTCTTCCGGGCACTTCCTTTTCCGTATTTTGAGTAAACAGAAGCAGTCATTATTACGTTTGAACGATAATCAAAGAGATTCTAGCCTCGAAACGTTAAATTCATTCAACCGCATAATATTATGTTTCTCATCCCTTATAAACCCTCACAAACTGCATGAGATGGAAAAAAATGTAAAAGCAGACAACTCTTGGAATTCATGGTATCATGAAATCCAGATCTACAATAGAAATTATATGTATAATTGTCTCATCTCGTGCTTTATCATACAGAAGTTTTTTTTTTTTTTTTTTTTTTTTTTTTTTAAACGCAAGTATCTTTTGAAGTATTTCTTCAGTGTACTGTATAGGTGTATAGTTTGAAATCATACGTAATTTATATGAGGACAAAATTAGAAAACAGATCTTTCAGCAAATTGAGGACATCAACGTTCTGTCAAGAGTTTTTCAAATGTTGCTACGTAAAAAAATAAAGAAAAAAATGCATATTATAAAAGTACTCTCATATCACTTTTAGTGTAGCCCTATACCACATTCACGAATAAAGAATAATAATAAAAAAAATATGAAGATAATTAAAAAAAAAAGACACTCCTCTCCTCTCGTATAAAATAAGTTACACTGTATATCATTTTACAATCATATTCAATCTAAATAATGCAATACTTTGTATATAAGTATAGTATTATACATTGCAATGAAAAGTAGTATTGATATATTATTTTTATTTAATTTTTTTTTTTACATATATATGCAACGACGCAAGTAGCAATTATGGTTTTATAATAATAATAAAAAAAAAAAATTTTCCTTCATACATCATAATGACAGGTACAAGATTTATTAATGTGTGTGTGTGTATATTTTATATATATATATATATATATATATATATATATATATATATATATATATATATATATATATATATATATATATATATTTCTGTGTATATTTCTGTGTATATACTTGTTGTATATGCACATAAGTTGAATAAAAACTTGTCAAAATGACCTCTGAACATGAAAATTGTCCTTTAAAAGGGCGGTGCCCTCTGCTTTTATTTTTATAATAATTTTTTTCTTTTCAATATTTAAATTTTAAAAAGATAAGAATTTGACAAGTACAATATAATACTTTATAGTGTGTGTGTAGATGTAGACACAGTATGTATGTATGTACAGTATATAAAAAAAATTATAAAGCATGCAGAGATAATAATTATTATCATTGATTATTTTTAAGTGATGACAATGATCAATCGTTATTAAATATTTTATTTATCTATGATTTTTTCAATGTTTATACTTAAGTCTTATTACGATTGTATATTAAATTGAAAGTGTTTTAATTTCAATGTATAAATTATTATAAATGTCCTTATATTAACATTGTTAAATTAAAATATAGCAGTTAGAAACAGGCATGATACTTTTAGACAGTTTCAGTTGAGTCGCTTTCTGTGAGATCACCGTTCATTTACAAAATTCATTAGTTGTCTTTCTATAAAGTATAGTCCTTGGTCAAGTAAAACGAAACGATGATGAATTATAGATGTCTAATTTTTTTTTTTTTTTTTTTTTTTTTTAGTGGCAATCATTTCTAAATAGTTTGGGGGAAAAAACTATAAGCTAATGCATTTTACGATCAAAAGACGAGAGAACCGATTAACAGAAATTTGAAAGAATTGTATATACACTTAATATTTTTTATCTTTCATGATTTAATTTCTAATAGTAAATACTTCAATAATAATAATAACACACACAAAATATATTATATAAAATTGAACTGTCAGACGATTCTGGGAGCAAACAGAACTGTAAATTATCTGTGTATATATTACTAAAATAATATTTATTAGGAGATATAATAACAAAATTGACGAGATCCACAAGTCTCTCTCAGCTGGAAGCTAATGTGCATATTTCATGCTTATTATCATTATTTTTATATTAAAGAATATATAAAATAAACAAGCTGTTTTCATGATTATCTACAAAAAACTGTGTGTGTATTTGATAAATCTCAACACAAATCCAACCCCCCTAAATTTTGGGGTTTAAACATTTATTTTTCCCGTTAAGATATTAGGATATGCCCCATTGGAAAATAAATTATATAATATAATTTTATATAATATATATATAAAAAAAAAACTCAATATTTTTCATCGTAATTGTTAAACACACATATTTTTAAAAAAATAATAATAAACAGTGAAATGTATAATTTATACGAATATAAACTTATTTAAACGACAAAAAAATAATAATAAATAAAAAAAATCGTACGCTTATATTTGTATTGTATTTACAATTGTTATATACTTATGACATAAGACATGAAACTGTCATACAGACAATATTTTATATTTATCCTAATGTGAAAAATAAGTGTAGCCATACCCTGTCAACTAAAGTATAATAATATAATGGAATAATTGAATACATTTAAACTGAGAATGAGACGCCTTACAACCATTTTAGGAAATGTGTGTATTATATATATATATATATATATATATATATATATATATATATATATATATATATATATATATATATATATATATATATATATATATATATATATATATATATATATATATATATATATAATGTGATATGTAATTCGAAAACCTGTTCAATTTTTAAACATAATCTAATTATTTTCCCTGTCTCTCAGGTGTTAACGTTACCTACCTTGAACAAAAATTGACAATCTCTCTGATATATATATATATATATATATATATATATATATATATATATATATATATATATGTGTGTGTAATATTATACAATGTTATCTATTCAAGTTTCTAGTTAACTTTAACAAAGTAACTAAAAGTAAAACTATAACATGTTTCTTATTACATTACATTTAGAAGTCATTGAATAATATTCAATCTAACAAGTATAACTTTTATATAAAATTATAATTTTCATTGTTGTTATATAAGTGACTATGAATGTTGTTTGTTTTTTGTCTTCATAAGAAAAGCATTGTGATCATCACTGATCACTACAACAATGTTTGTTATCGGTGGTGACTGGTGACGGCCAATAAAAATAAGCACGTAGGAAAAAAACGGGGGAACTCTGATTTGCTATCTTTTAGCCGTTGGGACCAACTCCTCAGAAAGCTTTTTTTTTTCTTTCTTTCTTTCTTTTTCTTTCTTTTTTTCTTTTTTTTTTTCTCCCAAGAATTTTTTGATCAGTTTTGTGAAGTGTTCATACGAAAATTTCACGATTTTTTTTTTTTTTTTTTTTTTTTTGCTTAAAGTTTGTCTTTACAATATGGGTGCGATTCATAAATAATGATGTCATCTAGAGGCTTCAAATTCCTAAGTACACTAATTGTAAGTGTAAAAAAATCTTAGGGTTTCATACGATTCCTAAGGGTTCCTATAGGTAACCTAAATGCTTTCATGAATCGTACCCATATGCAAATACAATTCTGAAAAAAAAAAAGTTTTTTTTTTTTTTTTTTTTTTTTTTTGCGTTTAAAATCTTTCTGTAATTAAAAAATACCAATAGTTACTGCTTATTTTTTTTATCAGACATTATAAATGCTTACTTGTTAGTATGTAATTCATATTTTAAGATAGAACGCGTGATGCAACGATAAACAATTAAATCATGTTTCACACAAGATTGGTCGTGATTTAACGTTCATTAATTGAAACATAAAAGTTTTCAACCTCGATAATTAGATAAACAGCTTCGGCATCACGTCTTAATTATTGTTATATTAATTACTGTGATTATTATAAAACTTCCTTAAGTAAATATAACTTTCATTTATTTTATTTCTTTTATCATTTTAATGTATAATATAAATTAATGAGCACTTTAAAAACCAAAATAATCTTTAATACATAGAAAAGTATGAATGAAATCGTGAAACTTCATTGACAAAAGATTGATTATTTATTTTTCATATATAGTAAAAACATTTTGACAGCACATCCATAAATAATGCTGATATTCATGTAGAGAGAGAGACAGAAAGAGAGAAAGAGAGAGAGAGAGAAGGCTACAATGATGATGAGTGCCAATAACAGGTATTATCTCGCTATTTTCTCATGCAAACGATGCTGCACAAGGCGGTACACTTTTACCTTGAGTAATATCTTCTCTCTCTATTACGTATAGCAACAATTGCCGACACACAACAATAGCATCAACGTAAATTTTTTTTTTTATATCGTACACAAATAATAACAATATACTTCACCACTTAAAGTTAATTTGTTCTAGAATTTATGTGCACGTCAAAAGTAAGACTTGACTCATGTTTTTTTAATGATCTCTCTCTCTCTCTCTCTCTCTCTCTCTCACTCACACACTTAAATTACGTTATAATAATTGTATATAAAAATTAACACAATGGATTTTTATTTTTTATATACATATATACAATATAAACTAATTAATATTTTATATATTATTTACAATGTGCAGATATTATATTAATTATTATTTTGTTGAGATATAAACATAAATAAACACCATGTATATAATGTTGTGTAGTTCTCTCGAAATTGATTGATTTTTGTATTATGGTGCGGTTTCACATCATATTGCGCTTCTACGCCATATTGGAGTAGAAAAAATATAGAAGGCTAAAAAGAGAATACTGTTTGTTTATTTAATTAACGTGTATTTCTTTTTTCATTAATTTATTTTGATAAATAAATTATAAAAATTAATAAAATAATATATTGGTGCTTTTAATGAATTGTTAAAATCTGAGTAAAATAATGAATTGTATATTTATACTTGATTATTTCTTGATTTTTAAACGTCCCGGAAAAAATTCGTTCATTCTATGATGGGCAACGCAGATATGTATGGCCAAACATATGTATGGTAATATAGTATGTATGAATGGTATATCTTTTGGCTATATAGTATATACACGAACAAAAATAAGTACGATAACTAATAAGTAATAAAGTTGAATAAAAATAAGTAAAGTACTTATTATCTTGAATATATAATTTAAAATGATATGTCTTAATACGCTTAATAATCTTTTAAATGGTTATATATATATATATATATATATATATATATATATATATATATATATATATATATATATATATATATATATATATATATATATATATATATATATATATTACTGCTGTGCAACGTTGGTTCAGTGATAGGGCCTTTGTTTTGCCCTGACTGCACCATTTGCCTATTTAGCAATAAAGATTATATTTATTTATTTATACGTAATAATTATGCTGGTTCATTTTCAGCACAAGAAGTTCAATACAGAATAATCTAATCCATATTATGCTATAATATACTTTCATAAAAACTATGTTATAATATAAATCACATTGTGAAGTATAATAATTTATGTTGTTCTAATTTAGCATCACTTATGCTTCAATGACATAAATAAAGCATAAATTACGTAATTTATGCTTTCCATTTATAAGTTGCATAAAATTAAGGGAAATATATAAAAAAAAATTATAGTCATATTGAAAGGGTAAAACAAATGTAAAGGCAAGAAAATGGTTTACTGAAAAGTGCATATTGCAGAACTGGAAAATATTGTACTGTATAATATTTATACCAAGAAATCAGAACCATAAATTTCATTGTAAGTTATATATCCAAAAGATTATTTATTACTTCATTTTTCATATAAAAAAAAATTTAATGATTATATTAAAAAAAAGGTAGTTATTTATAGAGTAACATGCCGAAGATCCGATGCATGTAAAATTACATTCAGAGTGAAACTTTGTGATTGTTCTTAGAATATAAATCATGTTTCATACCAACACATAACTTTCACATATCATTATCTTTATATTATAATACAATTATTATTAAGTGCAATACAAAATGGCGCTCAAATTATATATAAAGTGCATTTTCTTGCATAATTTGATCTCTATAACTATAAGGTTAAATTTTATACTTGAAAAGAAATAATAATTTTATATATTTTATTACGTGTCAAATATGCAATTTTCATGTGAAATAGGATAAAAATTACTTTTGCATTTAATTTTGATTTAATTATATGTTTTTCATTAGTGGTTATCGATAAAATACACACGTGGGAAAAGTTTAGGGTCTCCCAAATTTTCTATGTCTTATAATTGCAAGATGTCTGTATAGCAGTTAAAAAAAAATTAGTGCACTGAGGCAGGAAATATGTAAATAAGGAATACTAGATGTATAATATACTTTTACGTATTTTAAGCTATACTAGAAAAGTAAACCAATTTTTTTTATCACCAATAACTTGTAATTGTTTAAAATGTAATGTTTTTATTATTATTTTTTTTTTTTTGTCATATTATTTTACTGTTATACACTTTTTGGAGCACTGCACGGATAAAAGAAATTATGTTATGTCAAATAGCAAACATTTTGCTCTTTTCGAATTAAAAAAAAAAAAAAAAAAAAAAAAAAAAACACTGTACTGTACATGAGTAACGTACAATATTGTTGAAATTATGTTGTTATGAATAAACATTGTTGCAATCACACTAGCATAATATATTTCTTTCCGTCCATATGAAATAATTTTAATTTTTAATTAATTTTCATCATAAATATATCATATATTTATATTTTATATTTCATATAAAGGAAAGTTCATCAAAAATAGTAAAAATTATATAGGATAGTTCTATTATAAATTTATATACTATAGAATATGTCAAATATCTAAATTCTAAATTGCATTTTTATTAAAATGTCAGTTTTTTTTTTTTTTTTTTTTTTTTTTTTTTTTTTTTTTGCAGAGACTAAACTTAACGAATCAATCTAATCTAAATGATGCAGAATATAATTCTTAAAACAACAAATCGAATCTACTGTGGACTTAAAAAATAAAAAGAGAATAGGCATTTTCAATATTTAATTTACGTAATTAATTTACGTATCAATTAATTAGGCACGTAATTTCAATTCAATCTCAAACAATAGCCTAAAATCCTAGCCTATATAAAAAAGGCATGAATAGAAAAGAAATTATTAAAAGCAAATTTTACCCCCCCCCCCCCCAAAATATATAATAATAATATGAAGATTCATATCTCCACAAGGTGTTTTAAAACAGCAAATTAATTTAAAATCCACCACTAATAACCGCGAGAAAGCGGCAACTTAAAATACATACCAAGAAGATGATACAAGTTGAAAAAGTTGCATATCCAAATTTGTGCAGGCGTTTCAAACCATATTTTTTCCCCTTTTCCCTCCCATCCATGTAATTATCGTATCTAAAGCATGTAATATTATATATTTTTTATAGTTTTTAATTTTCAACACGCAGACAATAATTAAAAGTTTTACTTATCTCATAAAATATTATTTAATGTAAAACCTTCATAAGAAGCTAAAATTTAAGTACATAAATTTTTTTAATGATTAAGCATTATAAAATATATATTTTTTTAAAGATCAATAAAAATTTGTAATATTTTTTTTTTAATATCTTGTAACCTTGGTAGATTTTTGTAATTATGTAGGAAGAGAGAGAGAGAGAGAGAGAGAGAGAGAGAGAGAGAGAGAGAGAGAGAGAGAGAGAGAGAGAGAGAGAGAGAGAGAGAGAGAGAGAGAGAGAGAGAGAGAGAGAGAGAGAGAGAGAGAGAGAGAGAGAGAGAGAGAGAGAGAGAGAGAGAGAGAGAGAGAGAGAGAGAGTTGTGCAACAGATAGTTTTAACATTTGAACAATAATAATGAAGTGTAAGTTCTACAAGACCATATTTCTTTTAATTCTATTGCGCTTATTATTAAGAATATAATATTCACATTCACATAATAAGTATAAAAGTAATAATAATATTCGTTGAGTAGCTAAAGATTAAAGTTGTTAAAGATCATAAAATGTTTTTAAAAAAAATTAATGTGTAATAAATCATTTGGTGACCAAAATGACTTTTATTATTGTTTTTTATTCTCTCTGCTCTGTGGCTCTATATAAGTGATGGCGGCAACTTTTAATAGTTATATTATATATATATATATATATATATATATATATATATATATATATATATATATATTATTTACCGCACCCTACGTAACAATTGTTGTGTAGGTGTTTATTTTTATTGTAAATGATAGTCAATATATTACAATTGAATTATTATAAGTATTTAAAAGAATAAGTATACATTCATTATAATAATAAAATTTTGTAATCGTTTGTCGTTTAAAATTTAATTGTTTTACACATTTTGATTGAAATTAAAAGTTTCACATTTAGTGACAATGTGAGCAATATTTATGTTAACTAATGTACGAAGTAGCCACTTTATGGTGTAATTGTATACAAAAGGTGAATCTTATAAAAGATGAGAACAATATTATCCAAAGTAACGCACTGGAAGTCACTGAAAGTCAGCATATTTACCGGCAGCTATAGTCAACAAAATGCTAAAAACGTATTTGTATTTCAGCCCTCATAAGAGTTTATATTTTAAAATGTAAATCATATTCAAACAATTAAAAAAAAATTAAAGTTAAGATTTTTTATGCTTAGCTTCTTGGTGGAAAACATTGTTTTACAGAGGCCTCATAAGTAATATTTTCCAGTATTGCAATTGAATTCTTTATGGCACTGCGTATTTGTATACCAAGATTTCACGATTATTGCCAAACTTAAATACTTGATTTTTGTTTCCTTTGGTTAAAAAAAATTTTTTTTTTTTGAACATGAATTTGATCCTTTGTAACACTATGCCATAATTTATATAAAAAAGTGCACGTTTTAATTATGTATGTTCAGTATTAATATAAATAATAATTGGATTTTTAACTCTATATTAAAGAATCTATCAATTATGTAAAAAAATAAAAAAAAATGCTGGTATTTCAGGAAGACAGCTTTTTTACGATATGATCTTTGAAAGCGTTAACATAAAAGCATAAATATTAAATTATTATTATTTAGTATTATGGTATGTGCTATTTTATAAATATAGTAATATTACCACATTTTCACAAAAGTTAAGAAATAGAAAACCTCAAAATTCAATTACATTTTAAAATTTTAATTACCTTTTAGAAGAAAAAAATCTCATTACCTACTTTTAATTACATTACATTCTCCCCCTAAAAAATAATTTTTACTTCGTAATATACCAAGAAACAAAAATAAGAATGAAGATATTAAAATATTTTCTCAGAAAAAATGCGATAAAATTTTGGTACCTGTAAAATTACATAAGAACACATACACGCCGTTAAAAAAAAAAAAAAAAAAAAAAAAAAAAGAAGAAGAAGAAAATGGAAAGGACAACTTCACGTATGTTTTTACACGTAATAAATTTGAAGAAAGCTGTGATGGAACAACGTGCAGTATAAGGTCACGTCGAGTGTCACTACAGGGCAGCTTATAGCCTTCTTACAACACATTTTTGTGTCCGTAATACTTTTTATTATTATTATTTTTTTTTTACTTCCATATTGTGCTACACCTTCTCCATGGTATTGTCAAGACAGAAGTATTATCGATAGGTACAATGAAAACCGCACGCACGGGCAGGCTACAGCTTAATGCACAGCCCGACATTCACCATGACAGCCTATAGAGAAACCTTGGAAAAGTTTAGGCAGACTAATCGGTGCAATCACATTAATCATTCAGCTTTCGAATGCTGTGCGTATAGTCATAGATTCTCATCGTTGCAACGTAAACAAATACGTGCGCATCAGTTAACGTATATAGTTCCATAAACAAGCGTGTATAATTTACATAGGCATCAGGTATAGCTGATTTTTAGTGTGATATATAATTGTTAAATTTTAAGTGCATTTTTTTATATTCCTATACAACGTCTATACCAACGTCTTGTATTAAATTGTATTCAATCAGATTTCAATCATTACGAAAATCAAAGTATTATTTTCATCAAAAATAGAATTTAAACTAATCTATACATGTATATATTATACTGTATATTAGCATTATCCAAATAATACATATAATGTGAAATCGTAAGTATTTCTCTCTCTCTCTCTCTCTCTCTCTCTCTCTCTCTCTCTCTCTCTCTCTCTCTCTCTCTCTCTCTCTCTCTCTCTCTCTCTCTCTCTCTCTCTCTCTCTATGTGAAGAAAACAGGAAGCATTTTGGGCTTAAATGCTTTAACGAGTCTGCCGAGTATTTCTATAAAATTAAAATAATTAATAAATTAATAAACATTTTAGCTTTAAAATATTGCCTTGACATATTTTAAAATTTTATTTTTCTAATTATTTTTATTTTTTATTAAAATAAAAATATGAAATTACTTTTCTATACACATAATAATAAAGTAAGAAATTATATTATAAACAGCATTATTTCTTTACGTCATAATTTATCTACTTCAGGGTTGTTTATGACTACAAAAAAAGGAAGAAAAGAAAAATAATAATGTGAGAAATTGGTTGCTGATTGGAGCTTACATTGAACCACAAAACCCATATTTGATTTCAATTGTACTGTACAGTATGTGGCTTACATTATTATATTTTTCTTTATACCTCCCTCTAGGCTCTCTCTCTCTCTCTCTCTCTCTCTCTCTCTCTCTCTCTCTCTCTCTCTCTCTCTCTCTCTCTCTCTCATACACACAAATAATTCTTTAACAATAATCTTCCCATTATACGTACAACAATGATGGATAACTTAATTTCTATTATGTCATCATTTTTATTATATCATATATAATTTGGTATGCTAATATTATATTTGATACTTCATAAATCATAAGAAAATTATTTGTATAAGTAAAAATGATTATACATAAAGCAAAATTCAATAAGAGATATGTGTATGTAAGTAAAGCATATTATATGATTTTAAATTACGTAATAGAAAATAAGTTTTATAAAAAAAGCATGTAAAGACAATGCAATATAAAATTGTATTCTATTACCTCATGGCAGTACAATATACTCATCATAAGTAGTCTTTTAATGGCTCCTCAATAAAAACATGATATTTTATTTTCATAAGTCAATATAGCAGCAATTTACATCAGATGAGTGCCTGATTACCACATACAAATTGTTTAGAAAGTTATCAATCTTTTTTATTTTGTAAAATGTGTGTAATTCTTTTTTCTATTATAAAAGTGAATTCTAAAAATATATAACAAAAATATCAAGCAAGAGAGAGAGAGAGAGAGAGAGAGAGAGAGAGAGAGAGAGAGAGTACATAAAAAAATTTGATTCACGAATATTTGGCACTTTATATACTGTACAGTACACACGTAAAGTCTCATATTAGTTTCAATATTTTCGCCTTCTCCTCTTTATCTGATAGTCATGAATAGTAATAATACATAAAATAACAGCTTTTATATATCGTTAACACTCAAATGACATCAAAATAGTATAGTATAATAATTTTGAATTTTACAGATAAAATCCTGAAGCAGTAGTAGTTGTTACTATGTAAGTATAAAGATGAATTTCATAAAAATGATATCTATATTATACAGGTATAAAGTATATCTATCCATCGGGTAGTACACCAAAAGTTCGCCAGAAATTGTTATTTTATAATTTCCTACTTAAAGGAATAGACCAGAGAGAAATATAAGCATTTATATCACAAAAAAACTTGATGGGATTTACATAAATAACTTATCTCAAAACCCAACTGTAACCCAACGTATTAGTGATCAGAAATTTCGATATATGCAATTCGAACAACATTTTCATACTAATTTTTACATGTTTCTGACGTCATAAACATGAATAGTCACTCAAATTGCATACCTTACAGTACTTTCACGATCTCTCATGGGGCTACATAAACATTCTGGTAAATTTATCAACAGTTTTGAAGATCCCATTTCATGTTTATTCATTAAAAAGCACACGCTATTTTATGTGGTCTATGGCTTTAATTTATACAAATATTTTGAGATTTTCTCTCATTGTGCATATTTTTTTTCTTTCTTTTTTTCATTCTATTAAAAAAATGTACGGCTATGTAAAAAATACTTGAACATTAAATCATAAAATGTATTGTATATTAATTAATAATATAACTATATGTTTATATAATTATTAATTAACTGCATTATATATTTTTTGCTTTGATTTTCGAATACATATCATTCAACATGAGTGATTATTAATACTGACAAGCTATATAAATATCCAATTTCTTTTCAATTAAAAAATATATATAAAAAATTAAAGATATAGAAACATGCCTTGTTTACCACAGTATAACGAATATTATAATTAATATACTTTATAATTAATATTAAACAAGTTTTATATTTTTGTTATTTATAGTAAAATGTATAATATAGAAAAAGCTAGATATGATACACGTTCATCAACTTTTATATATTGTGGCTTTTTTGATATATAGTTGACTTGTGGTAGGGTCAGTAAATATACTTGCGTGATGAATTAAGTAAATGAATTCTCTCTCTCTCTCTCTCTCTCTCTCTCTCTCTCTCTCTCTCTCTCTCTCTCTCTCTCTCTCTCAAACCGAAGGCGACATCTTATTAAACACTAACTTTGTTTTTAAAGGTGAGGTCAGGATTTAACCACAGGAAATTCTACTTTTAATTTTTTTTATTAATTTTTTTATTATTATTATTATACCGCAGACACTCTAATTTTTATTTATTTTAATGATGTGTTAAAATATAATTTTAATTATAAAAAGAAATATACGTTTACTTATGTACATATTGTATTTTAGTAGTATGAAAATTTATAAACTTTTTGAAATTTTGAATAATTTAAGTAATCAATAAAAATAAAGTTATAAGAGTCCGGTACACTCTGGAAAAACATTGTGTGATCAAAGTCACGTCACCAGTGATTCAAGTGACTGAACTTCTTAGAGTGTATTTATGATCGTATAGTAAGTTATAACATATAAGTACATTACGTAAAAAGTAAAAAAAAAAAAAAAAAAAAAAATAGGGTTTACAAAAATACAGATGCATAATTATTTGTACCATTATAATTTTGTAACATTTATTCTATATGATATATAAATACAGAATAAGTTACGTAAAAAAAATAATAAGAAAAAAAAACTATTTAATATAAATGGCAAAGGAACCGACAGTCGTGATTTCAAAGCCGTTATCAGCGGAAGTTCTATACCACTTAAAATGATGGCATATGAAAAAAGAACAATATAATGCGGAATACAAAGGTATGAATTATAAATGCATCTATATCATGTTTGACAGCACATCAAAAATATTATATTACATAACTAAATATTTATATATAAAAAATTATTAATAATAATCATATTATTCGTGGTATATCTAACATTAATTTTTATACATGCTCAACATTGCTATTTTTAATAAACGAATGGTCATTTGGCTTAATAATTATTGAATTGTTATAAATAGTTTAACTGTGACAAAATTTTAACCATTATTGGTCACTGTTATAAATACCAATACATATAGGGGGTATATGAAAATGATACATTTTGCCAGTTTAAAAATTCTTATTTTAATATTTTTGAGAGTACTGATGCTGTTAATAGGTTGAATTAGGTTTTCAAGTATGCGAGAAAAGTAATAATAACAACAACAAATGAACTAATTTTCCAAAGAAAATAGTCAAACACGATGTTTATCTTATCAAATACCTAATAGGACTCAAATCAAAATTCGGTCGACTTGAAATTCAGTCTACTTTTGCAATGAGTTTGTGAGTTTTGAGACAAAATCCAAATTGACTGAATTTCAGTTTAATCAAATTTCAATTCACCTGTCTAGTTTTTTTTTTTTTTTTTTTTTTTTTTCGTTATTTTTTTTTTATTTTTTTTTTTTTATTATTATAATTTATTTTTTTAGTTTCATTGCCCACAGATATCAGATATCACCCAATTAAAATGCCAAATTTTGGTTAAATAAACGATTATTTAAGAAATATCGGATATTCTTACTTGTTAGTTGGCACGGACTATATAATAATATATTCCGTGTTTTTTCCAATTATATAACTATCACGTTATATCACTTCAGTAGTGCTAATTAACAATTCATTTTTACCTTACACTGATTCACAATTTTATTGTAATTTAATACGTAGTAATAATTAACATTTTATACAATAATATCAAGTACTACTTTTGATATTACAAGTATACTTAAGTTCTGTAAGTTCTGTATATAAATAATATTAATACAATTTTCTTGAAATGGCATGCGCAACTCTTAAAGTATCTTTATTGTTTATTCTCATACAATAAATCAAGACGTCAGAATCAGCACGTGGTCTTTTACTTACACTGGAAAAAAAATTATTAATATACTCACAATTCAAATAAATAATTGATTAGTATAAATATTATACTTATATGCAAACAGTAAGAAACTATATATAAAAAGTTGACTTTATGCATATCAACTTTTACATTGGTTACTCTTCAACCCATTTTTTGAGTTAAACTAAATCATATGATAAGTTATGAATACTCACATTTTGTTTCTTCAGTGTAAATATTTGAATTATACGCAATATTATATAAACATAAAATGATCTACTTAACTCAATTGTAACAAATAATAAAGGATATGATTGACTTTTTAATCAGTGTTATATATTTTTTATGGCATAATCTGTTATAGTGTTATATACATATACGTTGATCTAAACAACTTCATTTCTAATTCTTGTTATTACTAATTAACACTGATTGCCTTTTTCATCGAGTGGAATTTTCTTTTTCAAAGTATAAAACCAGATAATTTAATTAAGTTGTGATATAGAAAAAAAAAAGCGATAAAATGGCCTTCAAATGCAAAATACAAAGTGGTTTACTGTATTTTCTCTGTTTCTGTTTCTGTTTGTTTCTGTTTGTTTCTGTTTGTTTCTGTTTGTTTCTGTTTCTGTCTCTGTCTCTGTCTCTGTCTCTGTCTCTGTCTCTGTCTCTGTCTCTGTCTCTGTCTCTGTCTCTGTCTCTGTCTCTGTCTCTGTCTCTGTCTCTGTCTCTGTCTCTGTCTCTGTCTCTGTCTCTGTCTCTGTCTCTGTCTCTGTCTCTGTCTCTGTCTCTGTCTCTGTCTCTGTCTCTATTTCTATCTAATACAAAGGTAACCAAAGTAAAGCTTAGAACTATTAACATTTTAATTAAAATTGAAATGGATACTTGAAGAAAATTATATATGATAATAAATGCCAAATTCAGTAAAAATACACGGATTTAAAAAAAAAAATTAGAATAAACTTTTGTTGCCATACAGCACAAATGTTGATATTTTGGCATAATAAATATATAATAATTAGCTATGGAACATTTTGATTTCCTGATAAGGTCAGTGTACTGATACCGAAAATTTCATTCTATAGAATCATTGACGATATTTTGTTTGTTTGAAGTGTAATAATATGTATTTTAAGTTAACCCAACCAATAAGACAATGCGGCCTTGGTAGAATATTGTACAATGAGTTTTGAACTATATATATATATATATATATTTATACACAGATACATATGCACCTTTTAGTGTATAAAATGTAAAATAAATACTGCAGCATTCAATCAAGGGTACAATTTTTATTACATTTAAAAGTTTACACTAAATTTTCAATGATATTCTTAATAGAGAAATAATCGCCAAAGTTTAAAATAGCAAAAGAACAAAAAAATTGTTGAGTTCCTTATTTTAACAAATATCTAATAATAAATTCTAAGTGCAATTTCTTACTTTCATTAAATGTCATTATCATCAATATAACCTTAATAATTACGCAACGTTTTAATTGTTCTCTCTCTCTCTCTCTCTCTCTCTCTCTCTCTCTCTCTCTCTCTCTCTCTCTCTCTCTCTCTCTCTCTCTCTCTCTATCTCTCTCTCTCTCTCCATACATAAAAGCATTGTAATTTTATCTTAAATATTATCTATAACATAAATAAATCGTAGTTATACAACTGTATATCTATAAATAATATATCATGTCCGCGGCATTGTAAAGTAATGATATAATTTAATATAAGAAAAATGAAAGTAATATGCCTATAAGGTATATGTACATAACATGCAAGGAGGGGGTGTTTCAACAATTAAAAAAAAAAAAGAAAAAAAATAGTGTTACAATAAAACATTTACTGAATTATTAAACGTTACACTTATTTACATTATATTTCATAAAGCTATACAAAAGTAACAGTATTATCTATAAAAAAAAAAAAAAAAAAAAAGTATTTCAGTGCAGGCACTAAATCATTGCAATCCATTCAAATTCAATTTTTTTTTTCAATGTTAGGTCACATATAACCAGAACTTATGTTCTCTTCTCCAAACCACCCACTCCCACCCCTCGCATAGTCTTCTTCACTTTAGAAAATATAGTGAATCATATAAGTACTTACAGTAAAGAGGGTAAAAAAATGGCTTCCCTTGTACATACTTATTATACATTTCTGACCATTAAGCTTACAGATTTTTTTTTTTTATTTGTACTCTTTTTTAACAAGTTTGAAACTAAGTTTGAAATATCCTTATATTGCTTGTAATTTTTTATTTTAAAGTCCGTTTTTTATGCTTTATATTAAGGTAATACGAGAAATTTGTTCTCGTAAAAACAGAAAAAAAAATAATATAAAAAAGAAACTTTTGAAAAGATTTCTTCTTTATGTATAAAAATTAAATGTTTTTTTTTTCTCTAAAAAATAATTATTTTATTTTTTTATATATTTTTAACGTTACTTTTTGTTGTTTATTCTCTTGATATTTTCTGTTTACTCGTTTTTGTAACAAAAATATCTTGGTCTTAAGTGTCGACAGATACTAAAGCTTAATTTCATTTTTTTTTTAAACACTTCAATTTTCTATCTTTTTTTTCTAAATTGTAAAAGTGTTTTTGTAATTTTAATAAGAGAGAGTATAAGTTCAAGGTATACAAAAACTAAAGAGTGGGCTTTTTTTGTGTGTTTTTTTCCCCAGTTATTATTTTTTTTTTTGAGTAAATTTTGCTGAAAACAATATAATTACCACTCTGTGGGTTTTTAAAAGACTAAAATATATCAATTTATCAAGTGCTAATAATGGGAATTATTTATGTACACACGACCATATAGCATAAATTGTGTTGCATATCATGGGCTAAAAATTGCCCAATGAGGAAGACTAATAATTTTTGGGACAGTATTTGAGCACATTTTTAGAAAGAGTATAATTAGTAGATTCTATTGACGTCAATATTTACCTTTATTAATTAAATTTCAGCAATAAAATCATGATTTAAAAGTGGCGGCCACGCCCCCAAGAAGCCTGTGCCGTTAGTCATTTGTTTGAATTTGCAGCGGAGTCTGATCTTCTTCTGCAAATTTTGATAAGAGAATTTTAAAATTCGCGTAAAATTTAAAATTCTCGTATCAAAATTTGCAGAAGAAGATCAGACTCCGCTGCAAATTCAAACAAATGACTAACGGCACAGGCTTCTTGGGGGCGTGGCTGCCACTTTTAAATCATGATTTAATTGCTGAAATTTAATTAATAAAGGTAAATATTGACGTCAATAGAATCTACTAATTATACTCTTTCTAAAAATGTGCTCAAATACTGTCCCAAAAATCATAAGTCTTCCTTATTGTTGCTGAAAATGTGATATGTAATAATAAATAGATAAATAATGGGCTAAATAAGAACAATGAATGAAAATAAAGAAAAACATTTACATAAATGTGATTGCTCTTATATATATAGCTTGCTCCGTGGTTTGTTCTAATTTTTTTCTTCAGATAATATTAGTAATAAATAATTTAAAAATTATATCGTAAAATATTTCTCACTTACGTTTCTTAATTTTAAATACAATTGATCAAAACTGTCACATAAAACATTACAATATTTATTCTTTTTAATAAATTTGTATATTAAATAAAGAATAAATATTAATAATATTTACACAACATAGTTATAAGAAAACAAAAGTGTATAAGCAGAAAATATTTTATTCTTTTATTCATTGTTAAACGAAAAAAAAAAAAATGATAAAAAAAATTTTATATTATACGCGGAGAGATCAAACGAACAAAAATCTTTGAATAATATTTTATGTAAGAAGGTATAATATTTAAATACTATAAGACAGCTTATATTATTTATTTTATTATTCTCTTAATGTTCTCACAGAATACATAATAAAAGAAAGCCGAGATTTTTGTGATGTATTTTTTCGCGAATTATTTTTGATCTACAGTTCTAGTTACGTGTGCATGACATGATTGTGTATGTGTTTGTGACATGCAATGCATTGAGGGCAGTGTATGTATGTGTGTGGGGGGTGGGGTGGGGTGGGGGGACAAGGGGGGGTTAAAGAGAGCGGGGCGGGGGGGCGTGAGTGAAGTTGGCCTTGGCAATAGATAATGCACATAGAAACTTATTTGCAAGAGAAGTGCATACAAAGAGGTAGCACAATTATTATAATTGTAAAGTAGCTTACAATTTTAATTTTGTTAAAACTTATTAGACAAAATAATGTTTGTTTGTTTTTAAAGTTTAAAAAAATTAAAAATTTCTTGGATTGAAGCTTAAAATTTTAGATTTGCTTTCATTTTTTTGTTTTTCTATAATTCCTGATTTAGACTCTATTAATTGTAAAATTCTTGTAATTGCATTTAATAATAATAATAATGTTTAAATTAAATGTTTAGTTTTAATATGTATAAATTTGGTTAGAATGGTGCGGGAAAGGTCGTATCTCACTTCAAATAGTTATAAAAACAACAACTTAAGTTATTTACATAATATTTATAGCTTTATTTATTAAAGATTTAGTAAATTAAAATTAAAAATATTATCAAATATGTAATGATAATGATTTAATGATTCTTCTTGAGAAAAGAAGAATGTGAAACTCTCAAAACGTAAATTTCTGAAACTGATTTTTTTTCTGATGTTTATTTGAAGATATTGGAATATTGTAAATTGATATTTAAGAATACTAATATAAATAAATAAATAATATCTTTATTGCAAAATAAGATAGGCAAAAGATGCATTCAGGACAACAAAGCCCTATCTCTGAACCAATACATTTAGATACATACATCAGATAATCAATATTAGAATGTGTTTAATTTATATCAAAGTATGTATAAGAATACAAAATTAAGTATTCTAATGAATGCATGACCTTATACTTGTACTTGCATTGTATTATGTGTAATATCAATTTACTATGGTGTACTTAGAGTAAAGGATGTCTTTCTAATCATGCCACGTGCAATAAGAAATAAACTCTAGTTCATAAACACAATATATGACGTCAGAGTACGTATTTATTTACAGAATGAAATAGTAAAACAATTTAATTTTATTGATTTTTGAGAGTTTCATGAATTTAAGAATAGTATATCATTTATGGACCCAGAGAAATCCACAACAAAGCACACAACAACAAAGCATTGGATTTATCTTTTATTATTTTTATTATTTATATATAAATTAGAAATATACATTAGAAAAATTGAAGAAAATTAAAGTTTTGATAAGGTTGATAATAGTTTTTATTTAATAGTCCTGATAAAAATAGAAATAAAAAATTATTATGATTCTCTTAAAAGTAAGCATTTAATGTAAATAAATATTCAAACATATTTTAAAATGATTTCATATGGTTTTAAATATTATACATATCAAGCGTATTCTCTGCAAAGTTACCTTTTTTTACGATGATTTTATAGTTCCGTTTTTTGATGACGTCAGAAGCTAACTTATAAAAGAAAAAGAAAAAAAAAAACTATTGTGTCTCATGCTTAAAAAAATCACAGAAAAAAAAATGGTGGTTTAAAATTTTACATAGAATTTAAATTATTCAATGTTCCAATTTTATTATTTATTTTCCTGTGACAAAATTGTATGTGTTACATGTCACACGAATTTGTTTATTACTAATGGCAGGTATACAAATCTTGCTAATTAACCAGGGAAATATATTGGCATGCATTAATAATGCAGGTAAAATATACTACAAATAAGTATGTCTAACCTAGTGACATTTCACCTCAATTAAGTTACATTTTAGAAGTATGAATACCTATCCCAGGTTAATATTTACCTATTTCGATTTACCTGCCATCAGTTCTATTTTTTTCTGTGTATGAAACTGTAACATAAATTTTACTTTATTGACTTTAATAAACATGTTTTTCTATTGATTGAAAAGTCTTAACCTGTCGATAAGACAATGTCTTGAATGGGACTGGGATTGGAGTAGCATGATAACATTGATAACACAATAATGGCAACAAGTTGTAACAAAAACAACAACAACACAACAACAAAGCCAATACCCTATACATTGACATGTCATATTACGTCAATTAACACCTTCATATAAATACATTGAACTGACATAAGGCAATACAGTAAAATTTTACAGCACATTGTTTGTACGTTGACTTAATTGCGCCATGCATACATGTAAAATGAAACCTTATATATAGGTGTGAGGAATAATACTTTGGTTGATCTGCATTATTTGCTGCTGATTGGAGAGTTATTCAAGTGTTAAGTTGCGGTATACAATCTGATGCTATAAGACAGTTTTCAACCTTATAGTTTCAATATTTTATGCTTCACCTCATTTCTTAATTATTTCTTTAGTAAAATTTAAAAGACAAAAAAATTGTTATATTTTGCACTTCAACTTTTCAAGAACACACAACATGATGCCTTTACGCAAAAAGTAAATTACGTAATTTATATTACATAGAACAATTGCTGTATTGTAGAGCCCGAATGTTGCTATCTGAACATTTAACTATTATGCTGTAGTATATAATCGCTATGCAATATAGCATAAATTATGTTATTATATGCATAATATTGCTGCATTGAGCTATAGCATGTATAATTTAATTATTGTGCTTATTTTTGTCCATGTTTAGGTATACAGACTAGTGCGATATAAAATTTTTATTCTATTAACTTCTAGTAAATGGCAGTAATATGTGTCTCTGGGTGTTTTTTTTTTAACATGTATAATATAATATATTAATTTTTTTTTAAGTGTAATGTAATTTATGTATAATATATAAGACAATATTATGTATAATTATGAAATATGCACTATAAGTTCTTACGTACAACAATAATAATAAAATGCAACTGTTGTGGCTACATTTAAGTTCCTTTTTTTTTTTTTTTTTTTTTTTTTTTTAATCTATTTTGAAGGCCTTTGCAATGCTTGTCACGCATTTCAAGTATTAATAAATAATCATTATAGGAACCAATGATAATACGCTCAATTTTTTCCGTTGCTCATTACTACATAAAATATTTGAGTAAAACTATAGCACACTATCAACAAAACAAGAATAACTTAATAGAGGACAATTTTCAAAATGTCTAGAGAGAGAGAGAGAGAGAGAGAGAGAGAGAGAGAGAGAGAGAGAGAGAGAGAGAGAGAGAGAGAGAGAGAGAGAGAGCTCCCTCTATTAACAATACTACTACACTACCTTTACAAGATGATCTGATTGACTTTTATCAAAATGCTTGTAATTTCACTTTTATTGTTTTTTATATTTTGTAGCTTTTTATTTTGTCAAGAATCTTATATATTTATTTATTGTAAATAAATAATGACTAGACCAAGGCTTGCTGTAACTATTTATTGTTATTATCAAACTACCTGGCACAATAAAATATATTTATATTGCTTATTCTTATATATAACATTAAATTTGTACAGGTTATTATACAAAATTTGATTTAGAAAACTAGAGAATAAAAATCGTCATTTTCTCTACGATTAATTTGATAGTATCGAATATACGTATATTTTGTGCAAACGAAAAATGTATAAGTTATATTATTATTATTAATTTTTTGTATGTATACAAAAACATACCTATAGGTTGTAATTGATTACGATATATTTTGAATGTAGATAAAGATATAATAAGATTGAGTTACATTTCAATATCTCAAAGCGCACAGTAAGCAAACATTTTACTTTGTTATCATTTTAGCATATAAAACATAAGAGATATTCTCTCATATGGTGAGTGATATGATGCAAGTTTTACTTTATACTTTTTAAGATAATGCAAATAGAAATGTCATTCATTCTTATATACACTGATAGTTTCTTAATTGAATGTGATGCCTTATGTCTTCTTAGTAATTAAAACTCGTCGCATTATCGCGTAACTCAGTTTTAATATCGTCTGAGAATGTTATACATGAGATAAAAATGTAAAACGTTTGCAATGTAACTGAAACAGATTGTATAATCTTTCTTAGTATAAAGAAGATGAGTAATAATATATGATACCGCGGTCATTCAACTTTATAACCAAACTTAATTTTAAACATAACAATTACTTCATTATAATATAAGACATTTTTCATATAATATGTTAGTTCAATATTTATTATTGAATATCATTTTTGTTGAATGAATTGAAATTGAAGTATAGTTTTTAACGCAGTGCATATGTTAAAAGTATACGCTTGTTCGTAACCGTGCCCCCTAAAAAAAATGAGCAATTCCATTTAGATAAATCACATTTATTGTAACGTAACATTTTTTAAGTACTTTTTATGTAAGTTATCAAAATCATTAATTCTCAGTTTCTATATTTTTTGGTAGATGTTAACCTTAGTAAATGAATGGTTTTGTATTCTGATTGCAGGAGAAAGAAATGAAATATATATATATTTTTTTTTTTAATTTGAAAGGTGAGCGTAATTTTTTTAAATATACATAAGGAAAAATAAATAGAGTGAGAGAGAGAAAGAGAGAGAGAGAGAGAGAGTGATGAGAGATGCCAAGTAATGCATTTTTTTAATATACTTATGCAGTTTATGTATATGCATAATTTTTCTTAATCAGCATTACGTGTTAACTTAATAAATACAAAATAACACGTCTACATATAAAAAATATACGTATAAATATTTAAGAAAAATTATACAAAATATAAAAGATAAAAATATAAAGAGTTTTCCCTATAGAAAAACATAATATGGTTGTTAATTAACTCATAATATTAACAAATAAAGAGAAATTTTAAATATATGAAAAAAAATCATCAAAGGCGTGGTTATTATGGCGCCTGTTAAAATGTGGCGCCTCTGCGCAACCTGGCGCCACCCCTATGGCCACTCCTTCATGTATGCACTTGGCTTTTATGTATACAAAACTTTTACATACCATCAGCATGGCTTATAAAAAAAAATATTCCAAGGGTGTACGTATATTTCTATAAATATATTTTGTATGGGGAAACATTAAAATATTTAAGGAGAAGGTATAATTTGTTTTGGCGAAATGAAACGTCAAATTGGAAGCAAGATAACCATCGACAGATTGGAAGTATGATTTTTAAATTTAACACTTTATAGATATCTACTTTTCTTATAACATTTTATTTATTTTAAATGTGTTTGTGCTACAAAAATAATGCTATATACAATGAGCATCATTTGCTTCTTTTTGACATTTTTTTTTTTTTTACACGTTAAAATGTGATTGAAATTTCTGTATTTTAATTGTAATAGTTTCTCATAGATTGCATCAAAGGATGATCCTGTAATGAGTCCTACATACATGCTATTTTCCCGCTTTTGATAGGTTATACACATAACCACCAATATCATGCATTGGTCAAAACAGACATAAAAAAAAAATAAAAAAAAAAACTCGTGCAAAAGGGTGAAAATAAAATGATTGGTTATGGAATTAAAAAATATTTAAAATTATTTTTATAGAAATAATAAATAATAATAATAATATATATATATATATATAAGATTTTTGTCCATTGCCTTTATTAAGTCCATGTTGCACTGTATGCTCTGATTTCCGGTATAAATTATTATTAAAAAACATTAAGATTTGGCAGTACTTGGATATATGGATAATTATACCTTCCCATAAACTATTTGGCTTGTTATGTACGTACAGACAGTATAAGATATAAAATTGTACTTAATTGTCGTATGATCAAACCATACGTTCATATTATGCACGTGTAATACTGCATATAGTATTACCATAATGCAATATTGTACTGTGTAAAAAGTGACACAAAAAATATCATTGTATGTGCCATTAAAAAATCTCTCTGTCTCTCTCTCTCTCTCTCTCTCTCTCTCTCTCTCTCTCTCTCTCTCTCTCTCTCTCTCTCTCTCAGTGTATGTAATGTATTTATGCAATTAGACCATGATCGCTCATATTACAAAATTATACGATCAAACAATAAAAATATGGTCTTATCTTTCATACCATCAATGTTGTGTTCAGAGCCCAAAAACGAGTGTGTCTTAGAGGTTCTGTGAGGCCTAATAAACCTGAGCACAAGTAATTATTATTATTATTTTTATTTATTTATCAACTCAAATTGCGTCCGGAAAATTTTACAATTTTACACCTTGCACTACTTTAACATTTTGTATAATATATACATATATAATAGTATAGTATTATAGATTATAATCTATATTAGTAAATAAAAATATATTACACGTGGTTAATTGTATAATTGTGATACCCCTGAGTAATTTCAGTGTTGAAATCACCACTAAAATACGGTAATTTTTTTTATATAAATATAAAAACTTATTGGGGCTTAGATTTTAAGACCGGGAATTCAAAAATGAAAAGGTGCCATAGTATAGTGTGGTTCCATTCATACAAAATTCGACGCCATATGTGAGCACTAAATACCATGGGCCAACATCAGGGTAACTAATCCTGGGCCAACATGACACATTTTGCCGGTTTAAATAAAATATGAAGCTATATTTTTGAGGCTGTCAACAGTTTAAATTAGATTTTTAAAAATGCTAGAAAAATAATGATTATAGTAATAATAAAAACTAATATTCCAAAGAAAATAGCCATGTTTTTCCTATGCTTAGCAATGCTATAAATTGCTCCAGCATGACGTCGAAGCGCGTTCAATATGACGTCATGTGCATAACGCATAACCCTATATATCAATATAATTATGATTTTGCACGGTGCAAGAAAATCCCAATCCAATTGACAATAAATATATTATGAACTATATTTTGCTTTTACTGACCTTATTATTAAAAAAAAAGATACATATACATACATAATAAAATAAAATCTCTTAGGTATATATATATATTTTCCTGTACAGTACAGTATACGGTGTGAGTGTAGAGTTAAGTGTGATAATTACGTGCTTGCCTCGATGCAAAAGTGTCCCACACACATACTCTCTCTCTCTCTCGCTTGCGACGTAAAGTGACTTCTCCCCTAAACTGAAGTCACTCTCTTTCTCTCCCTTGTCACATCACGTAGTATACCTCGAGTACCCTCTCTAAGAGAACACTCACTGTATAAGCCTACTTTACGTGAAAAACTTATACTTGTTGACAATTTATATATATATATATATACACTCACCTAACGTTTATATATAATAAAGATCATAATTACTTCCTTATAATGTACAGTAGAAATATTAGAATTGAAGTGTTGTGGAACTACCTGTGACATAATTAAGACACTAATTAGATAATTAAGAAATATATATATTTCATGCATTATGGCAATTATTATATTGAAGTTTTTTTTGTCTGTCTACTTTCTCTGATAGTTTGTATTTTTATTTCGACTTAAAAATCATGTTTGAAGGACCAACTATTTGTTGTAAAACCTTCACGTTATTATGTAACTATATGAACTGCCTGGGTCAATAAAATATATCATTTCTTATTAAATTAATTATATATATATATATTGCAAAAATATTTATTCCTATTGGTTACAATAAATAAATAAATAAATAAATAAATAAATAAGTTTATTGATCAGAAGATTACATACAGTAATATAGATCTTGTCCAAGGAGAAAAAAACAAACACACAAAATAAATATTTACAGAATATACAAAAATAGTCCCTCCTCTTCTACAACTCACAAATTTGCAACTTTGTGCTTGTTTTTAAATATTTGTATTTAAATTAAAAATTAAAAAGACAAAGCTTGATTCTATAAATAGAATAAAATTGTTGTAGCCAATGAAGATTATCGGTTTAAAAAAAATAATTAAATGTCTTATATACGTAAAAGTATGTCTATTATTCCTCATTTAAATATCTCCGGAATTGGTACAGTCATTTCGCAAAAATCGGATCAATCAAGAAAAAAATTATAAAAATAATAAAAAATAAAAATGTTTTCTCCATAGGCGTATTGTTAAATTAAGGGATCCTTAACTTTTTCCGCACGTTATAATGATAGACTCCATGCATTTACTTTAGTTGCATTACAAAATCATTGATCTTCATAAAATATTTTAACATATTGAAATACATTAAAATCGAATTTTCACATCATTTCTCCATTTCAATTATAATTTAAATTCCATTAAATCAATAAAATATTTATGTATAATACTTATAAACAACGTATGAAGCATTTTGTATCTATATAAATAAAATAATAATAAATTGTGTATGTTTCAGATTCTAAAAAATAAACACGGCGATAAAGCCTTGTAAGAATGCCGGCAAGTCCTCTTTCATCTCCCGAGAAACTCGTACTCAATGTACTCGCTAGTGCAACAGCGGAAATATTCAAGAAAAAAAAAAAGTGTTGTGCCCGGGAGTGTTAAACAAAAAGAAAAAATTGTTCAGTCGATTTTTTTTTCCAAAGAAGAATGTTTTTTTATTATTATAATAATTATTATTAAAAAAAAATAATCAAGAAAATTGTTTATAAATAAAATTAGATTTATTATTATCGAACTTTAATATAAACTTTTTTTTTTCAATTAAAATCAAAATATTATTGAGTGGACAATATTTAGTCTAAGAAAATGTTACTTGTATATGTATATACTGAACTTTAAATAATTAATAATGTACTGTTAGATAAGTGTTATAATCTTATAATTATATTAATAAACAAGCTTGTCAATGTTTTTAAAATAATAAATGACTAAAAAGAATAATTCTTCATATCAAATATAAACAGTAATTTATAAGTAATACCAAACCAGTGTAAATAAAGGTTTAATAAAATAATTTAAATTTAATTTATTCAAAATAAAATATATAAATTATTATTATTTGTTATGATGAGAAAGTATATTTTTATACTGAAGTAAAAATAAAATTTAATTTGATAATTATTATGACTTTTATATAAAATTATTGTTTAATGGCTTTCTAATATATTATTCTTGATTTCATAAATGTAAAAAAAAATTGTTACCTATTTCTAAACATAATAATGCTATATAATTATTATAATAATAATATTTGAAAATCCATACTTTATACATGAATATTATTTCAAGCATCGTGGTCACATAAAAAATTAATAATAATACATTTGTTTCTATCTTTCACTGTTTTATATAAAAAAAAAATGAAGAAAAGCGTTTATCATATTATATACTGTAGATTCCAATTTACACTGGTGTTGACTGTATACAATTAAACTATTGCTTCTAAATGATTAACTTATTAATAATAATCATGATTAATTATAAATGAATGATGTAATTATTATTATTGTGCTTCCTAAATGTATTTGTGTTTTTCTGTGCCAATATTATTGTTTTATTTCTCTACGTTTATCTCTTACTTTATATCTTTGTGTTTTTAAAAAAAATGTGATAAAACGAAAAGTGAAAAATTGTCCAATTTTGTTTAAAAATGTATAAATTTATTTGCAATCTAATATATTATATATAAAAAATATAAATATATATTTTTAGGTAAGCTGTGATTTTATATAACAAAAAAAAAGTCCTATTTTGTAAATATTTAAGTATATTGTACTTAAGAAACAGAATTTATTTATTTGACTCTCAAATTATTACAATTAATATTGGTGTTGTGATAATCCTAATAATTCAGGCCTAAGACTGATCTGTCAGAAACAAACAATAGAAACAAGTTTAATTATTCTTATAATGCTGGAATTGGTAAAAAGTTTGAAAAAAAATTGTAAACATGAATTTAACAATAAAAATATAATAATAAATAAATAAAAGAAACTTCGAGCATAAATATATATATATATATATATATATATATATATATATATATATATATATATATATATATATATATATATACTCAAACATTTTTTATGAGCATGGTTTAAAGTATAACAATTAAATATTTAATATTTATTTATTTTCATTATAATGCAATTTTTATCATCTTAATGGTTTAACTAATTATTATTTATTTATTTTTTGTATAAAGTAACTAAAATTTGACAAATTTCATAAATCTGATTTTAAACCATGTATATGATAATTTAATATATCTATTAATAGTTCTAAAATTATTTTTAATGATTATGCTGCACATATATTAGAATATAAAATATTTAAAAAAAAAAATCTTTGAACCACTTTTTTATTTATTTATTGAAGAATTTTAATGTTAAAATACTTTGAACTTAAATTCCAGCATATAAATTTTACAGGATTATCAATAAATTTTAGCAAATGACTGCAAAAAAAAAAAAAAAAAAAAAAAAAAAAAATTAAAATAAATGACAAAATAAATAATAAGCACTTTATCACATTTTATAGAGCTGAATAAAACTTATAACAGAAAACTTCTCTGTATTTTAATAATAAACGTTAAAAAAAAGTACAAATTTGATTCAAAAATTGTTCTTCTAACTAAAAATCAAAATATGAAGAAGAAAAAATATATCATATATTTTTAGCACAAATTTAAAATTGGATAGAATTTAGGGTTCCAACATTGCGGTGCTTAATATGTTTTTATAAATATGTTTTCAGATATTTGAAACAAATTTCTCATAACAATTTACATTAACTAATTCTATTGAAGAGGTCTTATTTTTAAATTTTGATAAGTAAAATTGTTATAGCAAGATATCAGATTTTGTAATAATAATAATAAGGGAGGGGTCAGAAATCTAGTATCTCCATATTTTTTAAGTATCTATGCCATCAAAATCGGTTTCATTTCAATCGCCTCTTGTATCAGGTACAGGTACTACCATAATTTCAGGGAAAACGCACTAATGGAAGACGAAACGAAAATTACTAAAATTAACGTTCATTTTCTGTATCTAAAAATTAATTATTTCATGTTCTTTCCCCCCTTCTCCACGTACTTTTAAATTGTACTTGGCGGCAATTGATAATTTTTTAGAATTTTATTAATTTACAATATTTTTGGATATATATTGGTACATCAGTAATTTTTACATGTTTTGTAATAAAAATATATATTTCAGTTAACAATTCCATTTTTTAGATCAACTGATCATCAATGAACTACTTGCAATGAACAAACTTTATAAAATAAGTTATATTCTTAATGCCTTTCTTATGAAAACATTATTTTCACTTACATGTTGCAACAATTAAAAACAATTTATTGCAAGTGGTCCATTCTGACCCCTTTTATTAAGAAAATCAATGGAATTAACAATGTAATTTAAAAAAATTAGAATCAATAGAAACTCGTAAATGCATCATCCCATTGCATCAATAAATTCCAACATCAGCTCTATATTATAATACATCTCTCTCTCTATCTCTCTCTCTCTCTCTTTCTTTGATATTCCCATGAATTAGAATGTAAAAAACTCAAAATAAGAATTATTAAAATTCTTGCGCGCAATTATTATATTGTGATTATATAAACAAACAATAACAGAAAAGGCTCTTTTATTATAATATATGTGTATAATTATTATTGTCTAGAATTTAGTTTTATATTGGATTTTTTTTTTTTTTTTTTTTTTTTTTTGCTTGCAATATTTTGTTTGTTTTCTTATGTAGTGTGTATGTAATATCTTGTGAAATTAAATATATATTTAATGGATTAAAATTATATTATTATTAACACAAAATATATAAATAATGTCTATATTATGCATAAAAAAAAAGTAAAATAACTTTTATGTTATAAAACCACAATCAAGGATTTATTTTACACCCAATTATAGTGTAATAAATAACGGATGGTAAACTTAAAAACTCTATAAATACAAAATATGTATCAATAAAATATTAAATCAATAGATCACATGAAATAACATGTGTTTTTTTAATGATTAAACACAAAATGGGATCTCTAAAACTGTTGATAATTGTTACCAGAATATAAATGTGGCCCCACAAGAAAATACTGTAAAGTATGTGCTATTTGCGTGACTATATATTCCTATTTCTGCGTCAGAAACAGGCAAAAATGAGTATGAAAATGTTGTGCGCGTTGCGTAAGTCGAAATTTTCTGATCACTGCTAACGCGGGGTTTTAAAACACACTAATGTTATTTATGTAAATCCCATTAAGTGTTTTGTGATATAAATGCTAATGTTTTCTTCTGGTCTATTCCTTTAAGTTATATTTACCAACTGTATAGCTTGTATAATATAAGAGTTTCAAAAAATCAATAAATAAAAGAAATCAAGCCATGGATTTTTCTTTAAAAAAAATCACGTTTTTTTATTATTATTATTATTGTTATTATTATTTTTTTTTAATTATAGTGTCGATAGAATTTGATAAAGGATTGTATAGTAGTTAAAAGGTTTGTATCTCGTCCAAAAAGAATAAATTACGTAGTTTATGCTGCATTTATGTTGCTAAATTAGAACAGCACAATTAATTATGCTATATTATACAACATAATATTTATGTTATGTAATATATTTATTATGTAGTATAAGTTGAATTATGTTAAAATGAATAAATGTTGCTGAATATGATATTTCATAATATTAACGTGTTTTTCTTATTGCATAAGATCAAAAGTTGACCCCACTTTTTTTTTTTTTTTTTTTTTTAAGTCAATGATAACAAATATAAGATCCTATAAAATATAATATATGAATAATACATTAAAATTAACATGCGACTTTTTTTTTTTTTTTTTTTTTAGCAAACTAGCTCTTGCTATCTATTTATATTATATCATAAATTAAAAAATGTATATATTATATATAGTTATGATGACATTGAAATTCATCATTTGCATATTTTTCTCCTTTTCTTACAGAGGACATATTATTTTAGAATATATATATATAAGCTAAATATGAAGGACTTTATATTGACAATAAAAGTAAAAACAAAAATTAAAACTTTTAAGAATATTTTTCAGGGACGCAAATCTGCATAAAAAAAGGAGAAAGACGAACAACTAACTTTACATTTGTACACAGAAAAAAAAATAATGCAATTTATACTGCACTGAAATTTTATAATATAATTCTACCTTATTCATAAGTAACTAATTTATTTATTTTATAATATTTTTAATCAAATTAGGTAGCCACTAACACAGATATAAATAAATACGTAATAATTATTCTTTCCTGATTTTACCACATAATTTATGCTACATTAAATAATATAATGAAGTATATTAATTATATTGTTACAATCATTTTGTTATAAATTTTTTCTTTATTGTTCTAAAGTAATACCATTCACATGAAAGTTTACATATGCGGATACATTTTGTATTGTCATAAAGCGATATAGTAAAATTTTACACCAAAGTGCCTGTACACCATAATCAATTATTTAATTCCATATAATTGCAACATTTATATAATATTTTAATAGTTATTACAGTATCTTCTGCATATTTTACGTAATTTATTTTTTCCGTGAATATAAAATTTCAATAGCCTCTTAGTCTTGTTTAATTATCATTTTGTTTAGGGTGGGGGAAGAGATACTTTACAATTTCATAATATTAATTGTTTAATACGTCAAAAATATTGAGAAAAAAAAATGAAAGCATTTAAAATAACTGTTTCTATGTAACTTATAGATAACATAGGGCACAAAACATTTTATGTAATTTTATGCCACTGTGAATAACTATAAATATTGCTGAATTAAAACTGTACATGTATACAATTAGGCTGTCGAACATAATATTTATGCTGTGTAATATAGTTACAATTAAATTTAGCATAAGCATAACTATTAGTATACATTTACTTTAAGATTGAAAAAAAAAAAAAAAAAAGTTTATTGACAAAAGAAATGTTGTTATTTGCCAGAAATTTATTTATAATAAGTTCAAAATACATTATAAAAATAATAATATATTTTTTTTATTATAATAATTTAATGCCAGTTAAAAGAAATCATTACATTATAGGAATAGACCAGAGAAAAACATAAGCATTTATATCAAAAATCACTTGATGGGATTTACAAAAATAACTTTATTTTGTCTCAAAACCCAACTGTAGCCCCGTAGCAGTGATCAGAAAATTTGATTTATGCAACCCGCATAACATTTTGCATACTAATTTCTGCATGTTTCTGACGTCATAAATATGAATTTTCACACAAATTGCATACTTTACAGTTTTTTCACACTCTCTCTTGGGGCTACAGTAACATTCTGGTAAAAATTGTCATCAGTTTTGAAGATCCCATTTTGTGTTTATTCATTAAAAAGCACATGTTGTTTTATGTGATCCATGGCTTTAATATTAAGCTATATGTATGGTGCCTCTTAAAGCAACTGACCAGGCTAGAGACAAGTATTTTTTAAAGTTTTCTAACTAATATTTCATTTACTAAAATACATTAGCCGCGGGCAACCGACGCACCCTAAGGTCAAAAAAAAATTAAGCCCATCCCTTAAATGAACATTTCTGACGTCAGGATTGTTGTCGCGGCAACCTGGCTCTACCTCTGCTCCAGCTGAATATGCTGCAGTACAAAGGTGGGAGAATAAGACCAATAAGAGCAGTGCTCATTTCTGACGTCAGGATTGTTGACCAATCAGAACAGCGCTTTTTTCTGACGTCAGGATTGTTGACCTTGGTGAAGGAACAATAAGCGCGAAAAATGCAAAAGGATTGAAATGAATTCTCAATTGCAAGGTGCATAATAATGAAAAAATAGTTTTTAAACGAACTTTGCACACAATAATTTCACACTGTACCTACATGTATATGTTATATTTATATGAAATGTTTAGTTATAAAATAGTAAAGTTACTCGTTAGATACAATTATAACACATGATATAATGCAAATCACATCAAAAGGTATTTTTTATTTGTTCATTAATCTAAGTTTAGCCAAAAGTACTCTGAAAAGAACTTTCTGAATAGTGAAATAAAGCTCATATTAGAAATTTCTGTATTTTCGAAGTTGAATAATTGTTATAGTTCGAATATAAAAGGTAAGGAAAAAAAATTAATGAAATTACTTTTTGCCATGCGGCATATATATCTGACAATACATTTTATTTTATCAACTCGAAATTTGTAACCATACCGCTAGCAATAGAAATTTCAAAATAAAATTATAGTCCAGAAATTTCTTATTCTAACGAAAGCTTATTTGCAAGCATCCGCTTTGCCAAAATTCAATGTAAAAAAGAAAAAAAAATCTCGCGTTCTTTCAATGTTTTGAAGCTAAAAATTATTTTAGGGGTGCAAATTTGTAATTTTAAAAGACTATTTAATAAAAAGATAGTATTCTAATTACTTCAGTGACATTATTACTATATTGCTGTTTAAATATTAATATTATAATTTTTTTTTTAATGTTGATGTACCGCGGGTTGCGTAAATACAGTGCTCATAAGTTAATTTATTCATAATTTTTTTTAACTTTGTAGTTTTTTTTTTATCTTAAAGAAAGCTTTTAAAAGTACAAAATTACACCCCTAAAACTATTTTCAGCTTCAAAACATTCAAAGAACGCGGAGTTTCATTTAATTTTTTTAATTTATTTTTTTATAAATTTTTTGGCAAAACGGGTGCTTGCAAATTAAATTAAATAATTAAATATACGTTAAGAATAAACAACATTTCTTGACTATGATTTTATTTTGAAATTTTTATTGCTAGTCTAGTGGTATGATTTGGAAAGAAAAAAGTAATATATAAATCCCCTGCTTTTCAACAAAGTACCAAATCGGATACTACAGTTTACAGTACTAATAAATGGATTACGAGCGAACAGATTGCGATAAAAATTTGAAATTGATCAAAGGTATTGTCAGATATTATACATTCAGCACGGCAAAAGTCAGTTCAATTTTTTCTGTCATTTAATTTATGAATTATAACAATTCGAACTTATTCCAAAAAAACATGATGTGCTTTTTCTTTTTTTTCTCTCTCTCTCTCTCTCGATCTATCTCTCTGTTGCTCCCCTCACCTGCTACTCCCTCACTTCCCCTCCGCTCACCTGAGCGCGTTTGCCAAGTCAAAATAAGGTATGAAAAGAAGATAATTTTGATAATTATTTTTAATTTAGTTACGAATTTTTCTTTTAAAAATATTGCAGATTTGACTTTGCTAATATCTTAAAAGTGATATAAAATCAATTCCTATGAAGTCTGGTCAGTTGCTTTAATGTAATGGAAAACAGTATAATTTATACAATATATACAATGCTTTAAATAAAAAACAAAAGAAAGTAAGAAGTATGTGGTCATGTAAAATAGGCAAGTTCTTTTGTATTGGAACTATACAAAATGTGTACATTATATCGCACTTATTATTAAGCACAATGAGCGATAGTTATTATAATAACTATATAATGTTTTCGTTTTGGTCCATGTTCTCAGTTGTCTCAACAGTTGGGTTTTGTTTTTCATCATGAACAAAAAAATAGGTCATGATTTGGGCTTTAGATCATCTCCTAATACTTAGGTTGAGTTTTCATGCTCCAAGAGTAAGGTCATACCCTAATTTAGGTACTAAAAAAACTAATACTCTTGGTCATGTTCTAAGGGTTGGGTAGGATTGGGTAGGTTCAGGGGGGTGGGGGGGGGGAAGGCTCACTAGTAGCTGTGACGTTACACGTTACGGTAACAACAATGTATATATGGTCAAAACGATTCACGTGACGTCACAACAGCTTATGAGCCCCCATCTTCCTGGGGTGGGGTGGGTCATGTTTTATGTCATGCCCTGGGTCATGTTTTAAGAGTTGAGTCATGTTCTTATTTATGACCTAAGAAATATGTTATGCTATTTGTCATGTATCAAGATTTAAGTCATCATGTCTCAAGTTTTAGGTCATGCTTTGATTCATGTTTTTCAAGAATAAAGTCATGTCCTGGGTCATGTTCTTATTTATGACCTAAGAAATAGGTTATGCTCTTGGTCATGTCTCAAGAGTTAAGTCATGCTTTCGGGTCATGTCTCAAGTTTTAGGGCATGTTTTGAGTCATGCGTCATGCCCTGATTCATATCTCAAGAAAATTGGTTATGTCTATATTAAAAACCCAAGTATAAGGTTATGATTTTGGTCTTTATGTTAACCTTATATTAAGTCCTATAGGAACGTGACCAAAGAGGGTGACATTTAGATCGTGTCCCAAAGTGATAGATTTTCAGTTAAAATATAAAATATCGACCCATAATATTTAAAAACGTTATGCTTACTGTATCTCAAATTATTTTTACTTTCTAAATTTACCAGGAATGTTTTTTTTTACCAATAAGAATGTCGTGTTGGTATAAAATATCATCATTAATATATAATTAATATTATTTAAAATAATTGCAGAAAAATAAAAATATTATCAATGTTCATGTACAGAATATTTGTCAATTAAATATATAATTGTGAATTAAAATTGTGTTTTTCATTTTAAATTTGTGTATACCTTTTTAACGTTTCTTTTATTTTAGTTAGCTAGTTAATTATATCGTACTTAATTAATTTTTGCAAGTTTATAAAATTATGTATATATATATTAAGATGAAAAAACAGTTTTAATGTGTAACAACTTATGTAATAAGTTAATAAATTATGGAAAAGTATTACATAAGTACATAAGTTACATAAGTATTGGAGATTTAAATATATTTTCCATAGCTAAAAAATTGTTATATTCTAGAGTTTGATTTCTCTCTCTCTCTCTCTCCTCTAATCAATTGTTGTTACCGTTGATGACGTATAATTAATCAAATACTCGCGGGGAAACTTCAGGGGACCCCTCATTTTATGTCCTTAAGCATTACAAAAGCATCCTTTGCTTTTAGGGATTTTTGAGTAAACTGTAATGCCGTGGCCTAGAGAGAAATTTTAGTGATGCAAACTTTTACCACACTTACACACTTTTACGTGTTTTGAGCTGATCATTTTTTTTATCGTAATAACATAAATAAAAATTTGTTTATCAAGTTTTGACTAAATATATTAACTAGTACAGTACCAAGCATTTTTATAATTTTTACCAAGTTTTGGGTAGTAATGTCTCTCAAGAAATGTTCAGTTCAACTATATTTATATAAAGAATGAGGAAGACTACAAAAAAAAATTGAGGGGGTAATTTTATTTCATATTCTAAAAGAGGCCATTGTTCTGAGTCGATACATATGTGAATTTCTAATTTTTGAGTTCGTTATGTATTTTTAATTAATTTTTGAAAGTCGCAAAATGACGTAACAGCCTTCACCTTATGCATGTGAGCATCGGCAAAGTTGTAGCCTGTGACGTCATTTCGCGACTTTCTAAAATTAATTAAAAATACTTAATAAACTCAGAAATTAAAATTTCACACATGTATCGATTCAGGATAATGTACTCGTTTAGAATATGAAATAAAATTACCCCAACAATTCTTTAGTCTTCTTCATTGACAAATAATTTTGATTGATATGCCACAAAAGTAAATTTGAAAATAACGACTAAAAATATTTGCTTTCGGCAGTGCATCAAAGAAAAGAAAATAAATTCATAACAAAATTAAGTAGTTATACAGAATGTGCAGTAAAATATTATGTACATTCAAAGAAATACGTATTTTCATTATTATTATTTTTAACAATTTAATAAAAAAAAATCAGATTGCCACAAAATAAAATAGAATTTAAATTATGTAAAAAAAAAACATACATTTTTTTTTATCAATTATATCACCAATATTATCACAATTATACCATATCAATTTTAAAAGTGTATGAGTTATGCATATTGCAATTACCTTTAAAAAAGAAGTTTTACAAAAAAATCTATTATAAATTATATAATAATTATATAATATAACACTAATTACTTAATTACCATTGAGTATGCAAAGTTGAGAATTTTATATATTTCATGAAAAAACTTTATTATTACATTACATTGAATAAAATTTATTTTTTCATTAAAAAAAATAGTAATAAGTATGAGAAAAAAATGTCAGCATGTGTCCAGTATAAATTACTACTTGTTAAAAAAAAAGTAAGGGAAAATTTTTCCTTTTAATTTTCTGTCACGAATTTAAAAAAAAAAAAGAAAAGTTTTATACGAGAGAGAGAGAGAGAGAGAGAGAGAGAGAGAGAGAGAGAGAGAGAAGTAAAGGGTTGCAAGCATCAGAAAAGTTGAGTAAAGTTTGTTATGTATGCTCAGTTACGTTAGGGAGGAAGTTATATAATATAAAAAGCAAGAGCGAGTCACGTAGATGCACAGTTTTTTTTTTTTTTTTTTTTTTTACTGGCTTTGTTCTGTATACTATACCCCTAAAGTCCATGTTTTTTAGTAGTACAGAACCAAACTTCATAAAATACATGTGTGCACTCTTTGAAGCCTATATACGTATACGTACAGTACATAGTATTATAGTACACTGTACGTAGTAGTACTTTTTCTCCCCTCTATCTCTCCCTTTTTTTTCTATATTATTATAGAGTTATGTCTCCAAACACTATATTATAGATGTGCATAGCAGGATAAGCCTAAATAGCCTGTTTTTAAAGTCTATGTATAGTTTTATTCTCTCTCTCTCTCTCTCTCTCTCTCTCTTTCTCTATGTAATAGAACAGTTTATATCAGGACTACATACAGACGTAATTCAATATCACATATAAAAACGTGCATACCACTAGTCGTGATAAAAGTATAAAAAATACAACACGAAAAAAACTTATATTTTTATTATTTCTTGTATTCCCTCTTTCTCGGTGTGATTTTTTATTAATTTTATTTATTTTTAAGTAATAGGTTCAATTTTAATTTTTTGACAGAAATGAAAATTGTTTTTTAAATTGAATAGAAATTATTATTATGTCAGTTTTTTATATTTTAGTCAATATAATATAAATAATTTATGTTATAATATAAATTTTAACGTAAAAATGAAAGACATTTTCAATAAAAAGATCAAAATATACTGCAAAAAAAATATACATGGTGTTGTTAATCGTGAATATTGCTTAACTTGGGGGGACTGATTGGGAGGGGGGGGGGGATTTATCAGTGTGGTCCGTTAGAACTTAGAACCGGGTGCGCGGGAAATAGAAAGATTTCACTAATCTTGTATTTTTTTTTTTTTTTTTTAGCGTCTTGTATCCTTGAAAAAAAAGCTAGTGCTGTAGTATAAAGACCATAAAGACAAAAATACAGAATAATCATAAATACTTAGACTTGTATTTAACCAATAAGAAAAACCCCCCAAAAAGCATCTCAAACCTTTTTTTTTTAAATTATATTATGCACAATGTATACTGCCCTTTCCCGTATACCACACTACAGGTAAATACTTGTTTATTATAAAAATAAATAATTATGAATGCAACAAGATCCTCAGTTAGTCCTATAGTACTGATATTACCATGTTTGGTATTGATATTATATACGAGTGATCGAACGTATATAGGGCTTGAGCCAATTACTGCAAACATTTTGTACTCTGCGGCCAGTGAGTATACTGGCTATGTATGTTGTGTATTGCATGGAGTCAGCCGGCTTGGAGTTTGAACCCCGCGGTGAGCAGCTCGTCATGTACGTACTACAGAGCTAGAGAGAGAGTGAATTTGTATTGGGGGTGAAAGTTTTAACCCTTTATATATCATCAGTCATCGTGCTGTACTAGTAGAGTCACGATTACTGTATTGAAATATTAAAGTTTACTTCCATATAATACCATATTACATTGATAAGGAGACTTAAATTAACGCAATATACTTATTTAAATAAGTTCGTGATTTTGTCATAAGTAAGGAAATGAAGTAAAAACTTACATCACAGTAACTGTACTGGGTTTATGCGCATGACGTCATACTTCATACTGAGTGCGCTTCAACGCCATACTGTAGCAATGACTAAACATTACTTATAGCAAAGGACAAACGTGGTTTTTGGATATTTTCTGTGGAAATTAGTTAATTTTTGTATTATTATTATTCTCGCGTACTTAACAACCAAATTTAACAGCACCAATGATCTCAAATATATTTGTAATTGTAACTATTTTTAAATGTCATTTTCACATACCGGTCCATAATATTTAGTGCTCATATATGGCATCGACTTTTATAAGAATGCAACCACTCTAATACCTCTAATGTAATTGCTAAAGTGTTTAGAGTATGTGCATGATTTCTCTATTGATGAGACACCATGAGATGGTTTTGAGAAAACTTTGGTCTAAGTTTTAAGTACTTTCTTATAGTATAGAAATTCCATTTGGAACCCATCTTCTCTCTCTCTCTCTTTCTCTCTCTCTCATAACTTTGACGGATACTATGTATATTGTATTCGATTGATTTTTTTTTTGAACGAAAACTGATACGTCATTTACATTTCTACACATTAAACCTTTACAGCATAAATTTAACATAAAATTGAATAGAAAACGTGAATGCTTTGCTCTTATGTTTAATGTTGACTTTACATTGCCCTCTCTCTCTATCTCTCCCCTTACAATCGTTCACCAGGTAGGTAAACTGTGCAAGTGCAGTAATAATGCACTTTGCTTGCACTTTTAACCCCGCACTACAAAACCCCAGTTACATATATATATATATATATATATATATATATATATATATATATATATATAATATTACTCTTGTGTATATCCCCTTACGTTGTGCATGTATATATATGCAAGCAAGTATATATTAAGCATTATACTGGTACGTATATCAAATGTATAGATTCAATACTTCAATACTATAACATGCGTTCAATTGAGCTCATCATTAGAATATAAAACCATCAATGTTATTGGTATTCTTTTTTTTTTTTTTTTTGTAAATTAAACCCCTATTTTATATTTTTATCTTGTAAAGAATACCATTTATCGTTTTCAATTGCTAATATACATCATGCTTTTTTATACTTAAACTTTCATAATTATAAATTAATTATTTTTATTTTAACAGGTATTTTTGTATTTATGATTCTTTATTTAACGCCAAATTTTTCAGATTTTGACCTGTACCTTCTAAAATTAAATTTTGAACATGGACGAAACTTTTAGCATATAAAGTTACTTTTCATTTTTCAATATACTGCAAAAGTAAAAATCTGATACATCGAATTATGGAATAAAGCAATTATTATATTGCAGAATCATATAACATATAACTTATGCTATGCATTTATGTAACTTGTGGAGTTTATTTTTCAGTGATGAAGCCATGGTTCCAATAAATAATTCACTTTTCTTGAATCGTCAGTTGATTTGAATGGGAAAATTTTAAACTCATGCGCACATGACATTTCTTATTACTTTTAATAAACTTTTTTTTTATTATTTGTATATCTTATTAAATTTTCCAGTCTGTTGATGTGAAGAAAAAAAAGTCATATTCTTTTGTGCACCGCGAATAATGTGCTTTATAATATAAAGTGATGTAAGAGTATAATAAGGGGGGATTTTATATATACACAGGGGAACTACATTAAACGTTGAAAAGAAACATGTTAGAGCGCAGTAGTTCTTTATTTTTAAGTCAGATGGCTTCTTTATCCAATATGTGTTTGTCATTGACATTTTGCATGCAAAAGTTTAAAGACAGATAATCTTAAGAATATTATATTAACTTATTTTTCTAAAAATTATGGTTTTAAATATTGGTTTGGTTTTTAAACTATGTAAAAAAATATGTCTAATACACAATAAATCACTGCTTTAAAAAAAATCACAATAAACATTATTTTATTTAAGTAGTATCAATTAACTAAAATTAAAGACTGCACGAACAAAACAAAAAACGTAATAATTATGCTACAGCTCAATTTCTGCACAATTTGTTCAATAAATCATACTCTATGCTACATTTCACAATAACTATGTTACATAGCATAAATATTAGGTTTTACAGCATATATTATTTATATTGTTCTAATTTAGCATCACTTATGCTATATTGGTATAAATTCAGCATTAATTAAGTATTATAAGTTATTCTTTTCGTGTACGTAATAAAATTTGAAAGTGCGTCTTTAATTCAAATTATTGAAATAAAAATGTTAAATTTTTTTTCGTCTTATTTTGTTCGCTCTTTTATGGTATGAGGAGAAGGGTGTGATGTTGGTATTTAAATTTGCCGCCCCCAGGGATACGCCACTTGCGTCACTTGCGTGGTAAGATGATGCCACGCATCGTCGCCTTGCTTGCCAAAATGTCACGCCACAATCTCCGCGATTTTTATTTCGAATGTCAAGTAGGCAATAAATGTCGGTGCAGAGTCGGTCGAGAATTCGGTTGAAAGAGAACGAGAGAGAGGATAAAACGGGTGACACTCCCACCCTCTACAAGAATGCAAAGTATGCTTGATTGTATTGTACCTAAAACACTTTATTTTTAATCTTATTTATTACTTTCTTTACTTTTTACCGAAGCAATTTAAATAATTTGTTGAGTTAACTGTTCATATAGCCGTATTTATCTAAGAGACTCATTTGTTTAACATTGTAGAAGGTACAACCCTATCTGACTTTAACATGGTAACTGGATGTTGGCCGGTGGTTTATTTTGCGGAATACGGGTATATTTATTCATTTATTTGTACTTTTTTGTATTAACAATAGTTTCAAATTTGCATTATAATTATTTTTTTATAGTTATTTCTTTCTGCTGTTATATAATATATTAACTTAAAAAATTTCAAAACTCAAGCCTTAAAATTTATATGTGTGTGTAATACACACAGTATTACTGTGTGTAATACATATATGCCAACAATGTCTTTCCCACCAAAAGCTGCATCCGGGGTGCTTACCCAATCAGAGAGCGTGTTATAAACCTACTAGCCAATCACAGTTAACGTCACCCAGTTAAGTACACTGCATCCGCTTGAAGTAATTTTGGGAGAATTGTATAAATATCCTTTATTTAACTAAATTGAGAGAGAGAGAGAGAGAGAGAGAGAGAGAGAGAGATTATAAAAAATATAGTTTTATTTATTTGTATGACACACACTGATTAAGGTAAAGGAGAACATTACGCTATAGCCGTATTTATTTGAGGCTCATCTCATTACAATAAAATATAGGGCATTACTTTAGTTTAACAGGTAACCTGAATGTGGTTAGTTAAAAGAGTAATAATACTAACTTATTGTTACTTATTACTGGTTACTTGTGGTGATTTATATGCATCATTCTTTTTGCCTTATAGTTAAAAAAAAAATAAAAAAGTGAATTAAAGTTGTGCACAATGACCCCCCCCCCCCCCCACACACACACCAAAAAAAATAATAATAACAGTACAAACTTTTAACCATATAGTACCTCATTTTCATAAATAAGTCATAAAATACTGTATGTGAATATTTAATTTAACATAGAATAAATCATAATATAGAAAATAGATGCATAATTTTATTCATAATACTTTATAAATCTAAAAACTCATCAAGATTGTTCTTAACGATATTTGATTTAATTTTGAATTATACTATGTCTATATATATATATATATATATATATATATATATATATATATATATATATATATATATATATATATATATATATATATATATATATATATATATATATATATATATATATATATAAATAATATTATGTCTGATGGACTATTCACTATATATTATTTCTTTTTCGTGAAGCTTCATTCACGTATTGATTTTATGTTGAAGGGGGTTTGAAGCCGAGAGGCAGAAGCAGGAACACCATATATAGCATAGAAATCTCTCTCTCTCTCTCTCTCTCTCTCTGCATATCAACTGAAGAGCCTCTTATGCTCATATAATTCACTCAGACCATTCCATTGAAACGTGAATATTTTCCTATATATACCAGAACTTTTTATTTTATTTATATAATATATAGAAGGAGGAAAAAAAACTATATAAAATTTTCAAAACTTCTTTCCTAAAGGTTATAAAAGTTTAACTTCATTTTTTTTTTTCCTAAAAAGTTTGAAGCTACTATTATTATTTATTTTAAAACATGTATATTACCATTTTGATATTACTTAGGGAATTTTGTCCATAATTTTATCTTTATTAGGAAGAATAAATCAGTGATTTCAAGTTTTAAGAATTTCCACGTTTTCTCTCTCTCTCTCTCTCTCTCTCTCTCTTTTTACGGTATAGTATTTTTAGTTGGTTTGATTAAACAAGTTGATCACTAAGTATGCAATAATGAAAGGAAAAAATGCGTCTAAAATTAAAAAGAAAATAATTAAAGAATAACAAACAAACAACCAAATAATAATAATAATAAATATTTAACAATAAATTTTGTGATCATTGTTCTTTTTAAGTCTCTCTCTCTCTCTCTGTCTCTCTTTCACTCTCTCTCTCTCTGTCTGTCTCTCTTTCACTCTCTCTCTTTCTCTCTCTCTCTCCTTATTTTACTCATTTCAGACCTGAGAAAAGTTCAAGAAGAAATGACAACAAAATAAAAAGATTAAAGATAAAATAAAATCACTACTCTTTAAAAAAATATATAAAAATAAAAAGTTAAATTTTCCACTTACATACAAAATGTGGTCACTTATTACATTACCTCACGGTAATTACTTTTAATTAAAAAATAATTTTTCATTATATGAGTTAAGGAAAACGAGAACGCACTCACGAGTGAAAAGCTTTTTACTTTGATAAAGAAAGAATATAAATAAGAAGTTTGAAGTTTTCTCTTTATGTTTCTCATTTGAATGAATTAAAGTATAATAAGGGGAAAATGAAATCAAGTGTATATATATTTACACTGAAAAAACTCATGGGATGAATCGTTTCGTGTTTATGAAACCGGAAAAAAAAACTTTTTATCTACTCGAAGAATACTGAAGAAATAAAAACATTACAATACATAGATAAATATAGTAGATAGTAGAGCTATCTATACTATCTGTTTTATTGGACTTAAATATGCTCTACAGCACAGCAAAGTTAGATTTTTCTCTTTCACCCCTCTGAAGAAATAAAACTCTTTAGCGTGCTCTTAGGCCTCTACAGTGTCACCTCATATTCATAACAAAGTATTTTGCCATAGAAGAACATTGATATGTTTTACATTGTTTGTATATAAAGTTTATTTTTTCCATGCATTTTTCGGCAAGTTTTTTTTTTTTTTTTTTTTTTTTTTTTAATTTATTCTAAATACAAAAGTGTTGCATAGAAGAAGTGTTGTATAGTGTTGTGTAGAAGTCTTGAATCTTTGGAACACAAAATGCTGAACTTATACTTATACTCATTTTAAAACTTTAAATTTCAGACCATCGAGTTAGAAGTTTTTTTTTTTTTTTTTTTGTTTTTTTTTTTAATCAACGTTGCTCAAATAACATGAAGCTAAATCGCGATCTTTTTTATTTCAATAAAATAAACATATGGAAATTTTGAAGGGGCTAAAATACTTCGAAATTTCTAGTGTACTTTTAAAGAAACATCGCGTTCATAAAAGTAAAATTTCTTTAATAAAGTTTCAAAGGAAATTTTAAACTTGAAATTTCTTTATTAAATATTAACATTATATATTATCTTAAAGAAAAATAAGCTTATTATATAAATTATTCTTTGATGTATTATAAAATAAAACCATATAATTATATCAAGCAATTAAAATATCTTATATTAAATGTATAATAACTTTTTCATTAACGCCTCTTGTAAAATTCTTATTCATTTTTTGTTATCCCTGTTTTTATATAAATCAAGAAGCTTATTTATTTTTCACAGCTAATTATTGCAACATGAAAGCTGAAGTGTTCGAATGCAAGATTAAATTTGAATATAATTTTCTCCCTTTCTCTTTTAAATTAAAATTCAAATGAGTGATTTCGCACCAAGAAAATGTGTGAATTTTTTTTTCATTATATATATACATTAAAAAAAAGGGGGCACTTGAATATTTTCTCGCTTTATACAATTTTTTATACAAATTATTATTATTTTTTTTTTTTTGTATTCTTGTGTTTTATACTTTTCAAGATTGGTAGACGATAAATTTTAATTTTAAATATCTTAATAATTTCTTAAGATATATTTTACTTCAGTTACTTTAAATAAAGAATCCAAATTCAATAAAATTTATATTTTTAAGGAATCTTAAGATACATGTTTAAAAAAAAGTTGTACAAAAACTTTAGAGTGAAAAGAGTTCTATATATATTTTTAAAGGTGGGAAATCAGCTACTTTCAGCAATTTGCCTGAAAAGTTGTAAAGAAAGAAAATTTGGAAATTTTACACTGTGATACCTTATTAGGATAAGTATCTTCAAAAATATGCAAAAAAAAAAAAAAAAAAAAAAAAAAATTGGGGGGGGGGGGGGATTTGTATAGTAGATTTTAAATTATAATTTATAAAGTTTTAACCCCATAAGAGCCCACATTGATTTCAATAGCTATTTTCTTACTTATTTGATGGTCAAGAGTTCTGAAAATTTTATCAGAGGTAGCTGTTACAATTACTTTCATATGGCATTTTAAAGTTTGGTACTTTTCGTTTTAAATTTTGAGATGCAAACCATCTAAATACAACCCTTAAGCTTTGTGTATGTAAGAGAGAGAGAGAGAAAGAGAGAATCAGAGACGGGGTGAAAGAGAGATAGAGAGGCAAATACAGAGATAAGGTAAACAGCTATAAGTTTGCTTGTGTTTAATAAGCTTCAATGCTTTTTATTTGGTCTTTTACGCCTAACTCTATGTAAATTTCTTGTTTAGAATGTGCGTGAAAATAAACTATATATTGTACATTTGATACTCGAAAAAAACTATCATTTGATAGCGTAAAATATCCATTATACTGACTGAAAAAATGTTTAAGTGATTTATTTTTATTGAAATGCAAAATTAAATGCATTATTCAAACTTCTTCTTCTTCTTCTTCTTCTTTTTTTTTTTTTCTTTTTTTTTTGAATTGAAAGTTTATAAATGAAAAAAAAAAATGAAAAATTGAAGTTGGGGAAAAAACACGCTGTTGAAGAGATATATATTTTTTTTTATCTAAAAGACTAATTAAATATTAGTAGGGAGAACCAGATCGAGAGAGAGAGAGAGAGTATAGATATGAACATCCCTATTCAATAATCGCTTAGCCGGAAGCATCTCGTCTATCCAAGCAGACTACATACATATACATACATACATTAATTCAATGTTTTAAAATATAAATACGAATATGTATATATTTATTACATATATATAAATCTGCCTATATATAAGTACTGATCAGTACGTACGTACTGTACTGTTACGGTACATCATATATATACACTTCATGATCTGTATTGATTAAAATTATATATTTATGTACGTATATGTGTGTGTACTCACGTCACGTCAATATATAAATTTCAATACATTTAAGTGCGTGCATAATAAAAATATTATAAATTGAATAATGTCTCTGATTGAATATAATTTAAAATTATAATTTTTTGTTGCTATATAGGCTTCAGTTTTATATAATTATATTAATTATAATGAAGAGAGAAACGAGAAAGAGATAGATAATTCCTGAACACATCTCATCTATTTCTCTACTGGAACAAAAATTAATATGTGATAATTATGCTAGCTCAATACAGTAACATTTATATGTATATAGCAACATAATTTATGCTATATTGTAAAGTGGTTAAACTGCATAGTTCATGTTCAGCATAATTAATTTGTTATCCTAAGATATAGCAACATTTATATATTATGCTCTGTTTATAAGAGTCATTTCATCAAATTCAATGCAGCATAAATTTTACGTTATTTATTTTAGACTTTTTGTTAAATAATTTTAAAAATTATTGCATTCCATGTTGTTGTTTTTTGTCTTTATGTGTCTTTAATAATAATATAAAAAGCTCCATTATACTTAAATTGTAGCTACTTTTTTATCACACAGAAAAAAATAAAACATGTGCGGTAACTTAAAAACTTCAGTTGCTCAGAAATAGGTGTAAAAACTCAACATTCGGTCTCTACAATTGAAAAAATAAAAAGGAGATATTTATCACAAATATTTTTTTTTAGATGTGATAATGCCACCTTTTCGCTTGTATTAGCTCCCAAAAACAGTTGAGAAGTATTGTATTGTCCATCACGGTACATGTAAAACCGCCCGGGGGCCTCGCGTGGCTTACCTGCAGCTAGGGTTTAAAAGCAAAGCAGGTGTAAGGTGTGCGTACGGACATTGTCATTATGAAATTTGATTTCTTTATTATTTTTTATTATTCAAAATAAAATGCACAATGTAATTAACTTGCATTATTTACTCTATTAATATATACATTTTTTTTTATTGCACACTGATAGATGACTTAAATATGATGGCTAAATATAACACTTTATAGCATAATATAAAATATAAGTGTCTATATAGTATTACTGTATAATAATTACTATAATACAGATTATACAGAATTATAAATATTATAATTAAATTAAAAAGTAAAAATAAATAAGCCTACGATATTTCAATTATGTATAATTATACATAATTGAAATAAGTTATAATTTTATTTATATTTTTACTATTTTACTTAATTTATATAATATAATTAAAGGATATATTCTTATATTTATATGATAAAAATCAATTAAAATATTAAAAATATAAATACAATCATAACATATTAATGTAACACCATCATTTTAATTGTTATTATTTTAAACACACAATTATACAAAATCCAATCAATTAGACAATATCCTTTTTATCATAGTTTTTTTACACATAATGTCTTATTAATTTATATTTTTATTTATACTTAAGTTATACTTTATATTTCAAAATGAATAAAGTATCTACAGAACACACATTAATTTAATTTTCAAATAAAGGAAAGTATTTTGGTAATGAAGTATCAAAAATTTTAAATTTATAAAATAAATATTTTATAACTAAATAATAATTTTTTCATAACAATAAACTTAAAACAAGTGTTATATTTTGTCATCGTGCAATCAGTGTGCAAAGGAAAAATGTTTTATACTGTACAGTAAATTTTAATACATTGTATAATGTGTATATTATCGTTATGTATTAAAATATAATAATAATAATTAACATAATAAATTTAAAGTTTTCTTCATTTCATTTTAAGTGTTTTGTAATCTTCCCTCCAAAACTAAAAAAAAAAAAGTGGTTTCTTTCATCTTCTACGTGGAAAAAGTAAGAAGAAATAATTTAAATTAATATTACCAAAATTATTTGTTTTACGTTAAAAATATCACATTTTTATGAAATTCTAATTAAAATTTATTAGCAATGTTAGTTTTGTAGTAATAATTCAAATTAAGTCAGGTAATCAAAGTGATGAGTTTAAAAAAACAGTGAAGCTTATATACTCTGAAGGTAGATTGATTCTTAACTCGCGTTAGAATGTTATAGACAGGCAGGTAGGACAATAGATATAGGCTAGGTAGGAGGTAGGGTGGAGAGGGTGGCTGTCAAGTAACAAAAGGTCGCAACATTTGCTTTCATTTTTTTTTAACAATACAAGCTTTTGATTATATGTATAATCCAACTGTAGTGTATAGCTGTGCGAGTACTTGCGTGGAAGTTGGAAGAAATATATTTCATTTACCTGACCTGTTAAAGCAGGTGTGACAATCCATGTATTTTTGTTTTTTTGTTTTGTTTTGTTTTGTTTTGTTTTGTTTTGTTTTGTTTTGTTTTGTTTTGTTTTGTTTGTTTGTTATAGAAGAAGTGGAGAAAAAAAATTAATAATAAATAATAAGTAAATTTATAATTGTAATACCCAAAATTCCATGAAAGTCTCGGTACAAGATTAAGTCTAAATTATATATGGAAGGAACCCATATATCGTGTGAACATAATTATATCATTTAATATGTGCTTCTTAGAAATATCAATAATAATTAATAATATGATCCTGCTTGGAAACCTGTGGATTTTTTAACTAATAAAAAATGTTACACTTTGACAGAGTATTTTAATCCTATGTATAAAAATCGACAAAAATCGGATTGCACTACTCACTTAAATTTAGAAGTGCGTGTTGATAGAATTGCTATTATAATAATGTATTTGTCGAAATATATAAATAAGATATTTAAAACTAATTTTAATTTACATTATGTATAATTTATTTATTGTAAATAATGAATAGACCAAGGCTTGTTGTTGTAATGTACTATTATTGTTACAATAGTATCAATGAACTGTCTGGGTAAATAAAATTTATTATTTCTTACCAATATTCATTTTTAATATTTAACGAAAAAAAACTCTATATATTTTTTATGGAAATATATTTTAATACTGAAAATAGTATTAAATTTTGCTTTTCCTATATTATGTATATTTAGCACCATAATTTATACACGGAACGAATAATTTACGTAATTTATGCTGCATTTATGTCATTATAGCATAAATTCTCCTAATTTGGAATAACATAAATAATTATGCTGTACAACATAATATTTATGCTATACAGCATAATTATTATGCATTATAGAATAAATTTTGCAATATTGAACAATTTGGGCTAAAAATGAGTTAGCATAAATATTACATATTTATTTTTGTCTGTGTATGAAAGCAATTTTAAATATTATTTGTCTATATATTCAATAATTCATTATTATAATTTTATAATCAAATTTAGTGTACTAAAGCTACTCTAAAATATATAAATTATTATCGTAGACTGTAATGAACAAAGTAATGCAACTGTGGGCAATAATCAAATATAAAGTTTATTAATAATCAGTGCAATCAATAATTTAACATTGCTATATTATATTGTATTACTCTATGTTAATTCATTTCATACAGTATAATATATATATAAAAGGAAAAAATATCCCCGTCTCATCGTAATTTGTACGGTAATTATATGTTCTAATTAAGTTATCGTATTACTTTGCATAGAAAGTGAGTGAGATAGAGAGATAGAGAGAGAGAGAGAGAGAGAGAGAGAGAGAGAGAGAGAGAGAGAGAGAGAGAGAGAGAGAGAGAGAGAGAGAGAGAATTTAGCAAAGTACAGTGGGGTAAATAAACAACAAAGAGAGACGCGTACATCAGAGAGAGAGAGAGAGAGAGAGAGAGAGAGAGAGAGAGAGAGAGAGAGAGAGAGAGAGAGAGAGAGAGAGAGAGAGAGAGAGAGAGAGAGAGAGAGAGAGAGAGAGAGAATATTATACCTCCCCTGCGGCAAGTTATATAACATTAAACGTGAATATTCATAAAAGGAAAAAAAGATAAAAAGTACGTAGAAAACATTGACTTATATAATTCGGGTTAATTTTCATACTATAACATATTTTTTATGTTTTGTTTTAATATATTATTTTAATAATTAGTATTTATGTTTTTATATATAAATACGTGACTCGATCTAATTATTATATTTTAACATATTCATATTACATAGTCATGAATTCACTTTCTTCTTCGTTTAATAATTTGCATAGCAAATATGTCACTGCATGAATAATGTTTAAAGGGATCTTGTACTAAAAAAAAAAAAATAAATAAATAAAGCCTTTCATCATTATTTGATTCATTATTTTCTTATTTGACCTAATCTTCAATTTTTTTAACACGGGTAGTTGACGTAGAGAGAGAGAGAGAGAGAGAGAGAGAGAGAGAGAGACGACCAAAATCTGCAGATAGACTATAAAATCTCTTATGCCCGTAAAAAAATATATATTACGTAATTATTGAATAATTCCTAAATTGTATAGCACAAATAATGTAGCTATTTTGGAATAACATAAGAAGTTATACTTTTATGCTGCGTATAATCACAATAAAATATAGCATAAATTATGATGTTCTACGTGTTACTGCATTGAGTTAACACATTATTATATACGTATCTATTTAAGTCCGTGAAGTCTTGTCATTTTTTTTAATTGTTGCACAAGCTAAGCTTGTGTATTTTTTTTAAATTAAGAATCTTTAGTCACTCTAATAAAAAATTAAATAAAACTAACATAAAGTTTATTAAAAAATAAAAATAAACAAAAGAAGGGGTTGTAATAATCCTTTTTTGAAAGATAAACGAAAAACGAAGTATACTGCAATATGAGCAATGATAAAAATAAGACTATATGTATATTATAAAATAATGAGAGTCATACGATAATACAAGTTGCAAATGTTAAATTTTGAAGTGGAAAGAAATGACAATGATCGACATCTGGTTTCTCATTTTACATTCAAGAGTTTAGAGATAAATAAAAAAAAAAGTCAAGTTTTAAACAAGGGATATATATAGGAGAAAAATATATATTCAAGTATCAATGACAATTCTGAACTCCTCTTTTTCCTCTACCTCGGGTCAATGAGTACCAAAAGGTACTTGTGTATTGTATAGAACAAGGTGAACTAATAATATACCATGCTCCAGAAATACACGTTCATATATTATGATCTCAACTTATCGTATCGTATATAAGTTGAACTCAATACTATATTTTTCTCGTGTTTAATTTGATGGTATTATATTATATGTACTGATGGGGTTTTTCATCAATATTTCCTGTTTTATGATTTAAGAGTCATAAAATTGATTGCATTTATTTATTATTGTAAGAAAAAAATATAATAGCATATAAAAGCAATTTACAATGAAAATTTTTAATACTTATTGATTTTTAAACTAAATTCTTTCTTACTTATTTTATTTCTGCAAAAAAAAAAAAAAAAAAAAAAAAAAAAAAAAAGTGAAATGATTACAATTTAAAATTCATTTATTAAATTTGATATATTTTATTCTATAATACATTCCTTTAATACAAACTTGATAATGATTTTTTTTACAGATGAAACTTAAACTGCATGTACAATAAAGGAAAAGTTAACTATAAATATTATCATTTAAAAAAAAATACAGAAAAAAAGTTATAACTTATCTTTGGACAATAAATATGGTACAGTAATTAAAAGTTATCCAACAGGGGGTGAGAAAAATGTCATTACCCATACCTAGGTACCATACCTATTAGGTCATTCATACCTATACACAAAACAAAGTGACCTTGCATATAAAATCAGAAGTATGTACAGGTAATGCAAATATATTCTAGCTTATCGCAATGGCATACGTATATATAGTTATTAATTACCATGTCATGACTATCTCAACTCGAAGCAATACATGTCAGATCCATTGTCCACCCCCAAGGGAGGGAGGTGGGAGGGGGAAGCCTTAATCCAACAGTAACCAATGATCGATATATATCTACATCATAAAGTCCATTTAACTAACAACTCTAATATTTTTTTTCTCTTACGAAACTTCATCATACTTTATAACTACCCCCTCTTTTTTATATATAAAAATGTAATAAAGAGATTTTAATTAATTTCATTTAAATAATACTCTCTTATTTAATTACATAATTAGTTTATAATTTTTTTCATGCTGTAAATAATATCATTAATATTTATGTATCATTATTATTATTTTTTTTTTTAATAAGTATTAACATTTTATTCTCTGTATATGATAGGATTAAAGGGCATGTAAAAAATATTGAATTTTCAAATCTGCTTATGAAAAGTACTCTACTTTTTTATATACATAGCTGGTATGATATTTTGTTATATTATAATAAAAAATCTAATATGTTAATGGTAATCAAATTAACTATTACAACTTTTCTGAATCACTATTTATTTTCAGAATGTCATAAGTAATAAAATATCTTTGAAAATTTAATTAAGTTTACTTTATTTGTAATTTAAAGGCCTTGTCAACTTACTTTTTTATCATTTAGAATACTAGACTGATAATTACCATACCTTATTATTTATGAATTAGACACCATCACGTTGATTTTGTGTTTATTTTTATTTTCCTTTTTGCGGTTATATCACGTATCTGACGTCACAATTTACCACCGCCAATCACAGTCATCGCTCTGCAGATCACGTGATAAATTTAAGTCCCTCCCTCAAGTTCTTTGCCCCTATCACGGCTCCATCGGTACATTGTGACGTCAGATACGTGATACAACCGCAAAAAAAGAAAATAAACAAAAATAAATACAAAATCAACGTGATGGTGTCTAATTCATGGATAATAAGGTATGGTAATTATCCGTCTAGTATTCTAAATGATAAAAAAGTAAGTTGACAAGGCATTTAATGAATTAATTAGATAAATTAGTTAAAATTTAGTGTAGAATCTTAATTTAAACTCATAATTAGACAGATAGACGATTTTGGATTGTAATATTTAAAATAGTAGTATAGTAGTACTGGATTGTATTTTTTAAATAGTAGTAGTTTTTTTAAATAGTAAAAAACACACATTAATCTACAATGTGAACAAGGCAGTCAAGTCCAATCTCTGTATAATTTACATAAATAGCGCAAAGTAAACATTATAAACAATAATGCTACAGTGTGGAGAAATAAGTTGATACGACAAAGTATACCACACGGAAATCAAACTTGTGCAAATCAATTAGTTACACTGTTAACAAGTTTACTTTTAGCTTGAGAAGAAATAGAGGGGAAGGGGTAAAGGGATTCGCAAAACCCATAGAAATTTTTCCTTACGACTAAATTACAAGAAAGAAGAAAAAAATTAGGAACATTGTTGGAGAAAAATTCTTCAGCTTATTTTTCAATGATTTTATACATAATATATTTCACATGGACTAAAATAAATATATCTTAATTATTCCAAACCCATCTTTCAGTATTTTTTTTTATTCATAGCACCATAAGTTTGTCAATATTTAATCATAGCGCTGCCTATAGTATAAAGAAATATGTTGTAAAGCATTATAAAGTTATAAAATAGTAACATTTATGCTATATAATATAATAATAATAATAGAATAACTTTATTTAAGGTGCATACATGGCTTTTTCAACCGTTATATACGAACCTTGACCAGAAAAATACATTTTTAAATAACATATTTACAACAGATTAGTTTTGACAAAATATAAGCCATTAATGTAGCGTAATTTTTTTTTTTTTTATCCTTGCAAAATAGCATAAAATTATACACGAAAAATCACAATTTAACGACAAAATATGAGCCATTTCAATTAAATGTTATTTTCATGCTAAAATTTCCATAAGTTAACACGTATATAAAAATACGCAATATAATAATAAGCACCACTACATACTATACAAACATGTACAATAATATATTATGTTTATGTCAATCATGCTTTGTAAAAGTAATTTAACAATTAATTAAGAAACCCTCTTTGACCTATAGATTGACATTAAGGTCGGCAATCATATTGATTGACAATTTATTTATTAGGTGGCTTCCTCCCCCTACCTAACGATATACCGAGGACATATAAGAACAGTCAAACATATATATATATACACAGATTCATTTGAACAATCATGGAGAGAGATTCTGAGTGGTACAAAAGTGGTCCAGATGAGAAAAAACATGGAGATTTTCTTAAGGCAGTAGCTACATTATTACTTAAAGATGCTGTATTTTCTGGTACACAAAGATCTGAACCTGTTATAAGATGGAAAGATCCTGAAGAATTAAAGAAAATTTTGAAAATGGATTTACAAGATGAGCCTGTATCTCAAGATATTTTGTTAGAGGCAATTAATGCAGCGATTAAATTTAGTGCTAAGCCGGGACATCCAATGTTTTTGAATCAACTGTACTCAGGGTAAGTGAAATTTTATGTATAAATAACAAATTAGACATTGTAGTTAGCAGTGACATCACATCATATAATATGTAACACTACATTTATCTCATCATATTTTCAATCTATAATTCTAAACATAATAACTTAAAATAGATTTGTATTCGTATAATAATACTACTTATCCATTGTCATCTACGTATGTAATTTTTTAATTTGAAAATGTCACTATTTTTAATGTAGTGATTTTATGTTTCCACATATAAGAGAAATATTTTGTGTATAAATATATTTACAATAATATTGATTATTTTGTTAATAGATACCTTGTTCAGATTTGTTTTAACATTGACCTCTTACTAACTTTGATATGATTTATTTAGAACTGCAATATTTAATAAAATAGATACATAAAAAAATACTGAATAAATTAAGAGGAAATTATTTTGAAATTGCAAGAGAAGAAAAAAATAGAGAATTAATAATAAAATATTGGATACTCAGTTCAAATTCAAAATATATTTATTCATTTCTTTCATCCTACAATCACAATACACAAAAGCATACCGGCTTAGGTTATTGTATCTGAAAACTGTTACAGTTCTAATGATTGCTTTAACTATAGCATAGAGGCAATGAGTATTGTTCTATATTATATTAAGATGGTTCTTTTCCTGACAGTGTTATGTTTGTTTGACCCATCAACATTGACCCAGAGCGTGCTACGTGGTTTCGTGCCAATTATATATATATATATATATATATATATATATATATATATATATATATATATATATATATAATTTAAGATTGAACATACTGCAGTGATTTGAATCAAAGTTATAAAGGCAGGACGCCCCCTTCCCTCTAAAAAAAAAATAAAAAATAAAAAAATGCAGCGTCTCCATGCTTTCATTATTAATATTATCACGAGCTTATAAAATTTCATGCTATTTTTTATCCTCATCTGATTATTATGGAGTCTAAAATTTGTATCGCATAGGTATTTGTTACCTTGCATATCCCAATGATGTTAAAAAATTACAGAGACAGAGCTTTATCAAATTAATATTTTATGTTATTACAATCCATAATTATGTTACTTCTCTCCCTATAGACTGGATCCCTATGGCTTGGCTGGACAGTGGGCTACCGACGCCCTCAACCCGAGTTCTTACACCTACGAGGTGGCACCAGTGTTCACCGTGATGGAAGAGGTGGTGCTCCAGAGTATGCGTACTCTCGTGGGGTTCCCTGGAGGTGCAGGGGACGGGGTCTTTTGTCCAGGAGGGTCTCTTGCTAATGGATATGCCATCAACCTTGCACGATACAAAGCCTTCCCCAGTGTTAAGGTAATATTATATAATACTCTCTGTCAGTTACTTATCATTGCATCATTCAAATGATAAAAAAATTAGATCCGAGGTACAAAATAATTCATGCAATTGAATGTTGTTGTTTTCTTTTATATTATACTTTGAAAATTATTGATTTATTTGCTAATAATAAATTAACATTATAGATTAAGCATATTATTATTATTTTCTATATAAATTAAACTTTTGAGAATTTACGAATAGTTCTTCTCAAAATTAACAAAATGAAATATAAACTTCATAATTCTATGAAAATTTAGATAACGAAACATAAATAAAAGTGCCCACGTTCAAAACCTATTAGTTCCTAAATTTAAATTTTACTATAAAAAGCCTAAAATTTCTGTGTTAATTTACTTTACTAAAAAACAAAATAATAATAAAAAAAAGATTTAATGGTATAAATTATTGTCCAATGTATTCAGACGGACGGTCTGCACTCGCTACCACGGCTGGTAATGTTCGCCTCGGAGGACGCTCACTACTCGGTGCACAAGATGGCTGCTCTGCAAGGGTTGGGAGAACACGGGGTGCGTAGCGTGCGATGTGATGCCCAGGGTCGCATGGATATCGTCGCCCTGGAGGAGGGTATCAAGGCAGCCAAGGCTGAGGGTGCAGCACCCTTCCTTGTCTTTGCCACGGCAGGTAAGTGCATTTTATTTATTAAATATCGTTCAATTCAGGTTTTTTGGTTATATAAATAACAATTAAATAAAATTTCTATTTTGAAACTACGGACACCAGCTCATTGCTCAACGTTATATAATTGCAATAATGCACCTATTCAATAATTTGTTTTATCTTTGTGAGACACGAATATGATCCTTATGTATCGAAGGTATTAATTTTCACCTGATGTGATCCAAAGTGGGTGGGGACCACAGCGTGACTAGAAATCACGCAGAAATTTCTCCACATTGCCCCACCCGATCTCTAAGTATGACCTACATTTTATCAACCAAATAATGCAAATATAGTAACTGTAAATATCGGGGGGCGTAGCTCAGATGGGAGAGCGCTCGCTTAGCATGCGAGAGGTACCGGGATCGATACCCGGCGCCTCCACAACCCTTTTTTTTTTGAAAAAAAAAAAAAAAAAAAAAAAGAAAAGTTCTTGTATTTCTTACTTTTTAATCTCAGCTACACATTAAAAAATAAGTAATATGAATGTAATCTTATCGGGGGGCGTAGCTCAGATGGGAGAGCGCTCGCTTAGCATGCGAGAGGTACCGGGATCGATACCCGGCGCCTCCACAACCCTTTTTGGGAATAAGATGAAACTTAATATAGAAAGAGATGAATAAAAATATATTATAATGGAATGTAAAATAAATATTATATTTTATAAAGACATTAATAGACACATAGATACATTCTTACATTCTTTATTATTTTGTTTCTATCAAATCTTTACATAAAAAAGGTGCATTTCAATAATATTAATAATAATACATCGCTGTTTGGTGTAATTGATTTGAATAAAACTAAAATTTAGAAGATAGCAAATTTTTTGCAGTAAAAAAAATGATGACTAAAATAAAATACGTAAACTAAGTAAAAACTAAAACTAAACTTGAAAAACTAAACTAAAACTAAACTTGTTACATTGATTTATTAAATAAATATAGCTTAAAGGGCCCCTGGCCTCAAAAACTAATTTCTTCTCAATTATAAAACATAAGACAGGACTATTATAAATACATTACATATATTTTGTGCCTTAGCCCTTCAGTACTCTCGCAAACTGGGAATTGTTGACGTCATGAAGTCCTAAAGTTGCCTACTTTACAGTTTTTCAACCCCAGTTTGTGAAGATACACAAGGGTTGAAGGATATAATATGTATATGAATGATGATCCCATCTCATGAATTTTACGTTTTTTTATTCAATTGTTTGAGGGCTGGAGCCCTTTAATGAGGTAATGAATTAGTGGATGAATAAGTCACCCACAACAGGAAATGCAAATATATGTTATATTAAAGATCATTTTTATTATTTCATCGTATTTAAAATCAAATTTCTGTCCTTGTACGTCTATCCTGGTGCTTAGGCAAATTTGTGGTCCTCTCTGTAGCGCAGGTTGCATTTCTTTTAAATTTCAGGGGACAAATGAGAATGTATTGATAAAATGTTTTTTTTTTATATATATACAATAACGCTTATTTTGAATATAATTGAATTGAAAGATTAAAGCGACTATTGTATTAAAATGTAATTAAAATGAACGGAAATAAATAAAATAATAATTTGCACAACAGCTAGAAAATAAGGAAAAATGAACTATCAGTAATGGTATTAGAAAAATTTGTTTTTAATGTTTAATCTAAAATTTTTATTTTATTATTATTATATTTTGCTTTAAATGGTAGAAACGTAAAAATTCTTTTATTTCTAGGGTAGGAGATTAAAAAAAAAAGACATTCAAAGAGAAAATTTGCACGTGGGGGGAGGGGTTTAAAATTTACTAATATTAATAAACCTAATAAAGATCGGAGATTCCAACGTTTGAAATTCTTAACAAATTTTAATTTAGTTTAATTTAATTATGTATTATTACACCGGATAATTAAATGATTAAAAGCATCCATATAATAAAGCAAAGTTATTAATATCTCGTTTGTAAATAGTTTTTGACTGTTTGATATATGAGAGTATTCAGTATTAAAAGCTTTAGCAAGTAGATATTGACAAGTACTACTGTATTATTATATTTATTTTATACAACAATTCCGTAATATTTTAATAAAAAAAAATCCCAATTACACATTTCTACTTTTTATTTTTTTTTTTAGGTAAAATTTAGTTTTGCTTTTTAGTTAGTTAATGTAATCAAATTTGCGGTAGGGTTAAAAAATTTATTACGACCAAATTAGAAATAACCTGTCCCACGTTAAGCCCCTTAGATGTATGCAACTTTTTCATCACAAAATTTATTTAGTAAGATTTTTTTTTTTTTTTTTTTTTTTTTTTTGCTGTATTAAGCGAGACTTGATTACATACATTGATTGATTTGAGTTACATATTGTATTATAAAATTTGACTCTATATCTATAGGATTACGACAGTACCCTGTACAATACAAGTAAAATAGATTATATACTTATGTATGCAGCATTGCGATCATTAAAGTCTCCATATCCATGCATTGCAATGCCTAAGGTAGTACAGTAAAATTTTAAATCACAATGACTGTACCTTGTGTGTAAATAATGTGGTCACGTGAGTACATTGCGAGCAATTTTATCGTAATTTTGTAAGAGAAAGCCAGAATTTGCCACGCCCACATTATGAAACTAGTTTAATATTTATGTAATATTTACAATAAATGTTTTATAATTTCAATTAAATCATTAACTGGGGGCGTAGCTCAGATGGGAGAGCGCTCGCTTAGCATGCGAGAGGTACCGGGATCGATACCCGGCGCCTCCACAACCCTTTTTGCAAATTGTTATTAAAAATAATCAACTTTTAATTAGCAAATAATTTTTTTTAAACTTATGAATTTATATCCCAAAACCTTGATAAAACAAAGTGATTTTTTTGGTTCAATTAGAATTGTAAATTAATTTATTTTCAATATTCCTGTATAATTTTAGCATTTATGTAGTAATAATAACAAAAATTCTTTATTGGATTAAAATATAAGGCACAGAGAGGGGAAAAAAGTGTGTGTGTGTGTGTGTGTGCGTTTTTTTTAAACATTGTGAATATTGTTTTAAAAAAATAAAAATATTGTTAGTATTATTTCAGTAATAAAAAACAAAACCATACCATTAACATGAAAAAAAAGTAATAATTGTTCTAGCTCATTTTCAATTTGTTCAACAACACAACAATAGTACAACATAATCTATGCTATACTTCATAACATAAAAACTATGTTACGAAACATAAAATATTATCTTCTACAACATGATTATTTATTTTTTTCTAATTTAGCATCATTTATGTTATAATATAATGAAAGACATAAATGCAGTATAATGTAAATTACTTGATTTCGTCTTTTTGTGAATCAAGACTATGTCATGCACACTGATATATAGGATGTACATTTACTAACAAAATATCACACATTAGTTATATATCTCTACTTATTTGAAATCAGCATTTTACAATTTCATCGTTCTTGTCATTACTACCATGCATTGATAATTTAACTTTGTAAATCTTTTTATATTTGATTTATTGTTGACGACATTCAATAGAAAATAAAAAATTATATAGCTAAACGTTTCAACTTTCAAAGGTAAAAAGAAAAAACAGTTTGTTTGTTTTTTTCCACATTGTGTTATCGTGCAAAAAAAGGTGATAATTTCATAAATTCAAGAAATAGATAAACAAGTTATGAGAAAAAAATTAAGCTAGTAAAGTGAGCTATTGAAAATATACTTCAAAGAAATTCAGGGTTCATTCTTCACTGTTTTTAATTATGAAAACAAAAGGCAGAAAAGAATTGATTGTGCGCGTCAAGGCATGAGTTTATTTTAAAAATAATATTTTCACTAAATATTGAAACTTGTATAGTACAGGGTACAGGCTATAGTGTCGATGCACGGATGCAAGTATGATGAAAACTCTGTTTAAATATTAGTCCTACCCGTTGCACTAGTATACTGTACAGTACCCATGCACTGTTAGTGAGATTTTATGATTTTAATAGCTCAATCTCTAAAGTAACGAATTTGGGATATTTGAATCTTTGATGTATTAGCGGATGATGATGTGTATGTGTGATTGATGTTTGATTTATTAAGTGTGAGAGACAATGCACGAAATGTTTAGTATCATCAGTTTTAAACTACATAGCCTAAACTTATTTGTTTTCTCAGTGTAAAAAATTTAACAACACAACCGCTCAATATTATTTTTGTTAAGAAATCTTGATATCACTTGGCTTGCGCAATACGTGGTCACGTGGTCACTTGCAATCTCAGCAACTTTACGAGAGAAAGCCATGCCACGCCCACTTTATAAAACAAGTCTAATATTTATGCAATATTTACAATAAAAATGATACAATTTCTAATTTAATATTAACTGGGGGCGTAGCTCAGATGGGAGAGCGCTCGCTTAGCATGCGAGAGGTACCGGGATCGATACCCGGCGCCTCCACAACCCTTTTTGGTAAAAAAAAGTTTAAAAAAAAAAACTAGAATCATAATCTAATCATTAGATATTTAACTGGTATGTTACAGGCCAGATGATATGAGAGAGAGAGAGAGAGAGAGAGAGAGAGAGAGAGAGACTTTAGATAAGAGCAAAGATAAGTAATCAATAATCAGTAAGGATGATTCAATACCGATCTCTTGTTAGTACATTTAAATTGAAAATTTCTACATAAAAAACGCCTATTTATTTAATCATTTTGTTTTTGTCTGATTGTATAATATAATTTATCTTGCATTTTATATTTAATATTCCAGTGATTTCAATGAACGATTTTGTTATACAAGTTTTATATGAATAATAAAATTTTAAATTAAAGAGTTGATTGGAGTGCAGTTGTTGTGTATACGGTCAAAAAAAAAAGTTTTATTATTTAAATTCATGCAGTACTATTGCCAAAATTCAAGGTGGGGTGGCCATACCGAGCTGGTATGGCCGAGTGGTGCGAAGGTAGCTTACTCGTAACTCTGTACTTCTCACCGAGTATAGGTTCGAGCCACTGCTGGGTGCGTACGTAAAGTGTGAGAGCACAACACGTTGCACGATGCATGTTTACATGCATTCCATGACAACACACAGCATTTGGGAGGTGCATGATTGGTGTGATTGCACCGACCAGCCTGCCTAGACGTTTCCATGGTTTCTCTAGGCTGTCATAGTAAATGCCGGGCTGTGTACTTAGGCAGTGGCCGGCCCGTATGTGCTTTTCCATTAACTTGGAAAGCCCTTATCTGTCGATAAGACAATGTCTTGACTAGGACTGGGATTGATGTAGTACAATAACACAATATGGCAAGCAATCAAACAAAAAAAAAAAAAAAAAAAAAAAAAAAAATGACGTTCATTGCCATCAAAATGCTACTGAGTTCGTGCCGAGTTCCATAGGTCATTAAACTGCACCAAACTTTTTGCTATGCTCTGTATTGTGCATCAATTAAAATAATAGCATAAATAATATTGGTATGAATTGATAACATATTAAGCAAGGAAAAATTAAAACATTAATCGGTATTATGTTGTAAAGTATAATTTTTACTTCTTTATTACCAATCTGTCATTAGAAAAAGTATATTCTTTCTTTATATAATTTTTTTTTTTTTCTTTTTCATTAAAAAGAAGTTTACTTGATTTTGTTTTTTAAAGTTTTCTTTTGGCATTAAAAAAAAAAAAAAAAAAAAAAAAATCAGCACCTTCGATGCATATTTCTGTATAACTATTTCTGTCTGTCCTATATATGAAGAATAATACACTTAGTTCGATCTTCATAATTATAATAATAACTATATAATATAATAACTATATTTTTTTATTTGCCTTTTGTATGTATATATCTGATATCGTAAGGTTTGCAAATGAGTTAAATAAAAATATTATGCAAAATATCAAGTTTTTCTTATCTTTTTCGTTAGGGCAATTTTAAAATAAAGTAATAAAAAAAATCCCCTTAGGGGAAAAAGATTTAATAAAAATTGAAATATGGCTTCTCGAATTTAATTGTCCAACATAAAAAATAAAACGATCTGCTTGATAATTTTTTTTTTTTTTTGTATTTTAATTTAAAAACATTAAATTAAAAATATCGCGGAACCACAAACCTGATAGCCAAAAAACAACATTACAACAACAACAAACAACATAACAACAACAACATGTGCTTTTTAATGAATAAACACGAAATGGGATCTTCAAAACTGGTGACAATTTTTACCAGAAATTTAATTTAGCCCCACGAGACAGCGTAAAATTACTGTAGTATGCAATTTAAGTGACTATTCATGTTTATGACGTCAGAAACATGCAAAAATTAGTATGAAAATGTTGTGCGGGTTGCATAAATCGAAATTTTCTGATCACTGCTACGGGGCTACTGTTGGGATTTGAGACAAAGTAAAGTTATTTATGTAAATCCCATCAAGTGTTTTGTGTTATAAATGCTTATGTTTTTCTCTGGTCTATTCCTTTAACATTAGCATCTAGACTTTTAACATCGATCAATTTATTATATTTACATGATGATGATTTTATATATTTCTCTCTTCCTTGATATAACGTTATATTCTTAATTAACTAAATTGATGATGCAAAAACAATTTTTTATTCCCTTTATTTATTTTAATATAATTTATTTTTTATTTTCAACTATAATTAAGTTATTTTCAGCAGACTTAATCACTTTATGACATAATGTCATAAAAGAGAAGTCACAAAGAAACTGTTATTTTGTCAACATAATTTGCGTGTACCACAAAAGTATAACAACATTTTTATGAACCACAAATTATTTTTATTATATGATTATAATCATAAAAATAACTCATACCTAATTGCTACTGGATTTGACAAGACTGAATAAAGCATATTTTTATATGGTTTAATATAAGATTTTGGTTCTTAAGGTATGTAATTTAGAGTTTATGTTGCATATCCAGTTGATTAGAAAGTCCCCTACACCCGGAGGCGCGTAAATTGTACCAAAGTGCCACGCCCCCTTATGTAATTTATCCAATTTCTATAAGAAAATATAAAATAAAAACAGGGCAAACTTAATATATGAATATGTGGGGGGCGTAGCTCAGATGGGAGAGCGCTCGCTTAGCATGCGAGAGGTACCGGGATCGATACCCGGCGCCTCCACAACCCTTTTTTAATATTAAATAAATATTTTTTTAACTTTCTTTTTAACTATTGTATTTTAATGGGAATTTGTAATTATTTTATTAACTGGGGGCGTAGCTCAGATGGGAGAGCGCTCGCTTAGCATGCGAGAGGTACCGGGATCGATACCCGGCGCCTCCACAACCCTTTTTAAAAAATTCAGACAAAAAGTATCAGACCATATATATCTACTTCAATTTTTTGTTATTTCCTTTAAAGTAATACATTTTACTAAAAAACTATCATATAAAAATTATGTTAATGGAGTTCCAAATCTACAATTATAAATAACAACATAGATGTAATCTAGATGGTATTGCATATATTTCAGGTATTCTGAAATTTCAAATTTCTACGTAAATACAACAAGGAAGGCGTGCGAGTGTTGTTAACCTCAACGTTTTTTAACGGCGCGCCCAAGGTCGCTCAAGGTCACGATAGATGTGCACACTATAATAAATATTGAGTAAGGTCAAGACTATAGGGCAAGGAACTAGATCAAAGTAAATTTTGTATTATTTGTTTCTTGGTTCAAGGAAAAATAGAAATGAGAGATTTGCAGGCGTTGATGTCTCTTGATGTATAAAAAGTTGCATAGCTTCAGGATGAATAAGGTTTTTTCCTCCTATTTACATTAAATTGTTTGAGATTACATTATTATAAATAAATGTCATAAATTTACTGTATGTTATCATTATCAATACACGGAAAGTATAAAATACGTTATTTATGCAGCATTCATGTCATTATAGCATAAATGACATGTATATATAACATCTGATATATTGCTAAATTAGAACATAAATAATTATGTTTTACAAAAGATAATAATATGTTTATTTATTTATTTATTTTTGTTACAATCAGAGGCATATTCATAATATATAGGCTTATTCATAATATAATTACTTTTTTTTTTTTTTTTTTTTTTAAACACAATATAATACAAAATCCAAACAAGGCAGAGCCTTATCGGTCGGTTCACATAAATTTCTGTACTATAATATGTCTATTATACATATTTTTTATATTGAAAAAAAAATATAATAAACAAATAAACTTAAAAGTAATTTAACATTTTATTTAATATTATCATGAAAGAATTTTTTAATATTTTTTTTCATATTATTTTTGTTTGTGAATTTTTTTAAATTAGATCATTACTAATAGCATCATTACTAATTAGCATACTATCAAATTAATTGATACAGCATCAATTATGCTGTATTGAACAAATTGTGCTGAATATGAGTTAGCATAATTATTATACGTCTTTCTTTTGTGTCCGTGTATCTATGATTTTTATTATTATTATTTTTACCTCTTGGGCAAAGCTTCATAATTCACGATTATTATTAGTACTGTTCATATTTAGTGTATGGAAAGAAATAAAATACAATATTTAAGAGAAGAGAAACATAACTTTAAATTATTTGGAATTCAATTAATTAATTAATTTTATTATTTTGGAATTCAAAATTAAGAGTGAAAATATATTTTGTTGTTTAAAAAAAAAAAAAAAAAAATCTACCTCACTTCAGTACACACTGAAATTAAATGCGTGTTTTTTTCTCCCATAAGAATAACATAGTTAGTTTTTACGTGGTATAACAATAGTAAGTTATTCAGAATAAATAAATAAATTCTTATTATAGCACGTATAACCAATTTGAATTATGTAATAAAATTGATTACATGAAAATTTATTGCTCTTTTTAATAGAGATTGCGTGAAATAAAAATTGTTGTATACGTGCAAATATTTCTTCACGTATAAGTTATGCTTAAGCTTGACAGGGGTGTATAGGGGGTAATGTGCTTGCTTATACTGACTTGTATAAAAATAAAATTATAACCTGATACCTATGGCTTGATGCTGAGGAAGATATTGCGATGAGAGACCAGTGTGTATGGAGAACATGTTCCTGGCAACTTGGTCGCACGTTGACCTGCCTGCAGGAGAGAGTTGAGCACCACGCCCCTGTCTGTCCCGCGGCCAATTTTACGTCACTTTGTTCTACATTTCTACACATGTATATACAATGAAGAATTAATATAAATATCGGGGGGCGTAGCTCAGATGGGAGAGCGCTCGCTTAGCATGCGAGAGGTACCGGGATCGATACCCGGCGCCTCCACAACCCTTTTTGAAAAATCAAATCAAAAAATAACTTAATTTATGGTACTTTCTCTTGAATTACTTTGTAAATGGTCTATAAAGGGTTAAATTTTAACTGGGGGCGTAGCTCAGATGGGAGAGCGCTCGCTTAGCATGCGAGAGGTACCGGGATCGATACCCGGCGCCTCCACAACTATTTTTGAATAAAATTATAATTTTCATTTTACGGTACTTTCTATTTCATCATTACTTTGTAAAAGGTATATTGAGGGTTAATTAATAACTGGGGGCGTAGCTCAGATGGGAGAGCGCTCGCTTAGCATGCGAGAGGTACCGGGATCGATACCCGGCGCCTCCACAATCCATTTTTGAAAATTTAATTCAAATACTTCACATTTTCATACATGCCTCCCCAGTTATTCAGAGTTTCTGCATTTCCACCGCGAGTGCAGTTCGTGCATTTTCCTGACTTTTCATATTCGGAGTATAGAGAATTTTAAGGAGAGAAACGTGTTACCACAAATCCAGGCTTGCTGTGTTTCAAAGGGTCTGAAAGTACAATCGCAGTGCTGACTTTATAATTTGTAATAATCAAATTTGTGAAATATTCTATAAATATACGATAAATGTAAATGTAAATGCAATTATAAAAAAGATAATATCGATGTTGGGATGCAGAAATGCGACCGATGAGAAAAATCATGAGGTTTTTACTCATGATTTTTCTCATCGGTCGCATTTCTGCATCCCAACATCGATATATATATTATATTGCATTGAAAATGTAATTCTGATGGTAAAAGTGGTAATAGTACCCTGTGCGCGACACCTTCAATACTGCAACTTTGTTGGGTCACTTACCTTATACGGGTATCGGGAGGCGCCGTCTACTTGTTCTGAGATGAAATCGTAAATTGGGTCAAGATGCGAAAACGAAAAACGAAGCTCTTAAAATATGCACTTTTTTTAACATCCTTTAGAATACTAGGTGAATAATTTACATACCTTATTTTGGCCAAATTAGACATGAACGCGCTGATTTTGTATTTATTTTCATTGATTTTCCATTTGACGGTTGAAATAAAACTTATCTGACGTCACAATGTACTGATGGGGTTGCGAAGTGGTGGGGAGTGTTTTGAATTCATCATATGACCAAATTACTTGACTGCAGAGATTGGCTGATGAGACGAGGTTGGGGGGAAATCCGGGAAAAGTTTGGTACTTTCCTAAACTTTATACTTCCGAGTTTGCGCGTAAAGTGTTTTATAGTTTAGAAAAGTACCAAACATTTTCCCAAAGTTCCCCCTGCCTCATCTAATCGGCCAATCACAGTCAAGTTCTTTGGTCACGTGATAAATTCAAAACATTACCTACCACTTCGCAACCACGTCAGTACATTGTGACGGTGACGTCAGATAAGTTTTATTTCAACCAGTTTTATTTGCAATGAAAATAATTAAAAAATCCACACGCTCATGCCTAATTCAGCCAAAATAAGGTATGTAAATAATTCACCTAGTATTCCAAAGGGTGTTAAAAAAGGTGCATAAGGGCTTTAAGTAATGAAAGTTAATAAATAAAACTTATACAGACTTGTTGTAGAGTCATCATTAAACGTATAATTGAAATTGTGAATGCTATTTTAACTTATCACCTTCATATAAAAGTTAGTTAAATTATATTAAACACTTGAATTGTCATTGAATAATAGTAAAAAAAAAAAATCTTCACACACCAATAAACTCAACTGACCCACTGCATTGAGTTGCGTTTTGTATCGAAGGAGGAATAAGGTAGGCTGCAACTTTAACCTCATGAGTCAACACAGAACAGAATAGACGAAACTAGAATACTTTTTTGTTTCAATACTTCACTAATAGCGGCACATATCAAGACATACGTGAATAAACAACGTTTCCACCATTTCAAAATATATTAATAATGATATATTTTTTGGAACCTTATTCCTCTAATTATGGAAATATTAATACTGTATACTGTATAAAGCTTGTCAGAAAAAAAAAAGTGTTCGAATTGTTCAAAATGCGTTAGAATTGAATTTGAGTCTATAACAAGCTAAAAATTAAATAATATTATAACAGTATATAAAAAAAAAGAGAGAAAAAAATTTTGAAAAAAATTACAGCACACTGAGTTTTGAAAAACTGAGCTTTTCTTCAAAGAAATATATTTTTAACAACACACGTCTAATGCAAGATTGATGGAAAAAATCTGTATGCTCAACTATGCTGCAATGATACAAGACACCTGCTTCTACTTCTTTTTTACATACGTGCTGTACTGTACACATCAAAGCACTCTAAAATGTGCTCACTTTGCCACTGCTATTTCTCTCTCTCTCTCTCTCGTTGCATGTTACTCATAACCTAAAATCATATCCTGTCTTGTCCAAGTTGACTATCTCCGAGACAACTCTGCTTCATCAATACTTCTCTATCTATCTCATGTTATGGTTAACTTGGACAAGACAGGATATGATTTGATAGAGCTATATAGGTGATGAGTAACACCTACGACGAGATAACGAGAGAAATAGTTAGGCGAACATATTTTTTGTGTTTAGATATTAAAGTAACGTAAACGGTGCATAGAAGCAGCATGCAGTGATGATAATTTTATTTACTTCCTTATGCATTACACAATGTAGTGTGGTGGTTAACATTATTATCAAAAATAATATTATTTCTTTGAAGAACTAAATTTTTCTGAAATCAGTATCTTTAGTGTGTTTTTTTTTTTAATTAATTTTTTTTCTACATAAATATACAGTGTTAAAATATACGAAGTGGATAAATTACAATTTGATCCTATATAGAATATTCTTATTTGGTTTTAAATTGAGAAAATAGTGCTGATTCAGAAAAATGCAAAAATATATTTAGGATTTATCATTTTTATTAGGTAAGTGCATGGCATTTCTTTTTTATTGTATCCTTTCCCTAATATATATAATGTAAAATGTTTTGTTCAAAGTACTCGGTACTCGGTACATTTGAAGAATAGTACACTTTGCAAAATTAACGTATATATAATATATTGCCTATTTATTTTATTTATATATATATTTACAGATGACATGCATTATCAATGATACTTTATGAGACTTCCATTTCAGTCTCTATAATAAATAAACATAAGTCAACATAACATATTATATTATTTTAACTTTTTCTTAAAATATAATATAAACTTTATTATTTATTATATTTATAGATGCAGAAAAAAATGATAATGTTCCATTCGCATTGGCTGCAGAAAGTGCAAAAATTGCAACTATATTTAGCCATTGACGAATTAAAAATAAACATGAAAATATATGAAGTATTTTGATTGAATTCCCAAAAACGGATTGTGGAGGCGCCGGGTATCGATCCCGGTACCTCTCGCATGCTAAGCGAGCGCTCTCCCATCTGAGCTACGCCCCCAGTTAATAATTAACCCTGAATATACTTTTAACAAAGAAATAATTAAAAAGAAAGTACCTTATAAAATGCAAATTTTATTTAAAAAAATATTTTTCAAAAAAGGTTGTGGAGGCGCCGGGTATCGATCCCGGTACCTCTCGCATGCTAAGCGAGCGCTCTCCCATCTGAGCTACGCCCCCCGATACCGTTATTTAATACATATTTTGTATTAATTTTGGGGAAAGTAGAACATAGTAACAATTTGTTTCACATTTGGGTGTGGTGCCTTAGAAATTTCAGCTCCCCACTTTCTTTCTCTCTTTAGCATACTCCAGTCCAGTCTGATCCTAGTCTGCTCCAGATTCGACCTATCGATACTTACTGTAAACTTTTAAACAAATCGATACATTATTTCAATTAATAAAAAATAATTTTAAATGTTTATTGATTTGCATTGCATGAAATTATTTAAAACAAAAAATATAAAATTTTACTGCGGTCAAAATGATATCCATATATGATATAATTATTTTCTACTTGATAAATTCCAAAGAACGTTGAAGAAATTATCAAAATAATATATCAAAATTTTTAATAAAACATTAAATGAATTAAAGTTGGATATAATTATATAAATATCCAACAGCTTTTTGTTATCTTCAAAAAAAAAAAAAAAAAGAAGTTTATTCTAATATATTTTTATATAGTTTGTGACACTTTGAATAAAAATTAAACCACAAAATTTTGCTTTAAACTGAATGAGGTAACTTTAACCAAGCTAATAAAATATCAGCATAATTATTGCTGATTCATTACTTTTTTTTAATCTGTTTGAAAATAATCTCTATATAATATAGACTCTTATTTATATATTTGTTTATTTATCTGTCAAAAAACAAATTATAAAGTTAACGCACTTCTTTGAAAAGAATTTAAATTTTATCTGATCAAATTTGAATTCTATAAACTACTATACTATTATATTTTATATTGTAATTCAAATTTGATCAAGTAAACGTATATAAACATATATTTGTTTAAAAATAGAGTTTGTAGAAATAATTAAGACCCATAAATTTATATATAATAGAATGAATGAATGAATGAATGAATGAATGAATGAATGAATGAATGAATGAATGAATGAATGAATGAATGAATGAATGAATGAATGAATGAATGAATGAATGAATGAATGAATGAATGAATGAATGAATGAATGAATGAATGAATGAATATGAATGAAAAAGCTAGATTTAGGCTGCCTACAGTATACGTCTGGCTCACGCTTATTAAACTATATACCTCAACCACATGATAATAATACAATAAATACTAATGCTTAAAATTATATTACATATTTGTTACTGATATGATATTTGACTCTTTTAAAAATGACCTAAAAATATACGTATAAACACCCAACACCCTGTATAATGAGGTAAATTTTTTAATTAAAAACGCTAATGAGAACACTTATATAAAGTACATCTTTACGTGTTTTTTTTTTTTTTTTTTGTTTTTTGTTGTTTTTTTGTATGTCAATTTAACAAATATTACTAAAATATATATCAAGGTGTCAGTAAAAACTAATGATAGCAATAAAAATATATATGAGTACTTCATCAATCTTTACGTTATGCTCACCAACCTGCAACAACTTTGTATTTAATATAATATATAATATACGATTATTTTATGTACAAATCTATAAACGAATATAGTTCTATGTATACGAATCTATGTTTGACGTGATCATACATCATACATTTATGCCACTGACAATTGAATCAAAAAAGTAATTAAAAAAATAACTACTATAGTTACCAAAAAAATAGTAGATCAATTTTTTTTTCCGTTATTTTTTTTACAGCGATCTTGATGAAGTTAAACTAAATAAATATAAATCAAGTTAATTTTTTAATTATTATGTATAATTTATTTTACATTCCATTGAAATTCAGATTTTGTACAATGTATACAATACTTTATTCTTTATAAAATATAAAATAATAAAAAAAAGGATACTTTCCAACGTTCAATACGCATATGCTATAGATGATAGAATATAATATAAATATGTAAATGATTTAGTATTTATTATAGAAATTAAATAACAAACATTTATAATAAATAGGGTAATGTAATAATATGTGTTTAATACAGATAAGAGCAACGTTACGTTTTTTTTTTTTTTTTTTTTTTAATTATATTGTTGATTAATTTTTTATAACAAAATTATTATTGAATAAAACAGTTCAATAAAATTTCTCTCTTTATTCTTTGACAAGCAGTGATAGTTCCAGCTTTTACCGTATGTAGCGCTAGTGTCAACTTTTAGAAAATCAAAGTAAAAAATTTAACATAACATACCTCCTGGAGTTTCATGTTCTCCTAATATACATTGCGCTCTTGTCGGTTTCAAATTGACGTATCCCAGCATACTCAGATGCAAAGTTATCCCCTTATTTCCTCCATATTTTAATCAAAATTATAGTTAAAATTTAACTTATTGCATATAGGAAAATATTAATTTAATAAAATAATAATTTTGAGTAAAAATTATTAATTTTTTAATTAATAAATGCACTAAAAACGCATGTATTTATTATTTCCACACCTTCTTTACCGCAAGTACTCAAAGTCGCAATTTGAATAATTTAATATATATTTTTAATAATTTTAAATGTTATGTTATATCTTCATTGTTATCATGTAAGGGTTGCAGAATATGTCATTTATTACTGTTAAAACTGTAAAGTTGCATTTAATTATATGATTTAAACTCGCTGATAATTATATGGTATTTATCTTTCTGTTTAATATAAAAATATTATTAAAAAAATTAGTTGTAATTATTAAATTATAAATCTATATACAAACTTTATATCAAATAGAACAAATAAATGCGTTGAGTAATATTTTTCAGAGTTTTTTTATAAGTTGTTTTTTTGTCATTAATTGTTGTAAAAGAAATGCACTTGAAGTAAAATCTTGAGAGTACTTATTGTTTCCAGTTTTTACCACCAGTGCGCTGTGGTCGCTCCCCCTTTTTTTCTTTAAAAAAACTTACCCTCAAACATTTTATACTACAGTATATATTATAAAATATTAAAATATAAGTCGCAATAAAAAAATAAGTGCGTTTTATTTTTTTATGTATTTTTATATATAAATATATTTAAGAGAAACATAAAAAAAAAATAATAACAAGAAAATTGTGTAGTTGTAAATTGAAAATTAAATTTGTGAATTTTAAACAAGAAAATATTAATTAAATATAAAAATTACAATTTTTTAATAACATTTATTTTAGTTTCTGATAACTTATACTTTCAATTGAATAAAATTAATAATAATAATATGCTTAAGTTTTTTATTATGTTTTTTGTGAAAACATTGTAATCTGTATTACACTGTTTAACACTGATATCACATCAATTAATTAGTTAAATATACGCAAATAAAATATTAAGAAAACTGAAAAGAGAGCAAAAATTTAACTTTTTATCATTGTCTTTCTTAATCCATACTATAAAATTAAATTTATTAAACAATATTTTAAAAATAGTTATTTAATTTTATGTAAAAAAGCTAAGATACTGTATACAAAATTTAGTATTTTTTCTATAATAAAAATATAAATCAAAGAATCAAAATATATGCGTATATAAATAATATACAAAATAAAAAAAGCTAACAATATAAAACATGGCTTCTGTCTGGTTTATAACATATTCATCTCATTATAATATGAATATAACGGCTCTCTTTGTATGTATCTACCATATGGCCTGCCTCCAAGCTATACATACCTCCTAGAACTTGATGTTCTCCTAGTATCAACAAAGCGCATTAGTACGCCGAGACAGACTTTTCTGTCAGAGAACATTGGAACTCGAAAACCTTCAAACATCTTTTCTAATTTCTAACACAAATAAATCAATTCCAGCAACTTTCTTATACAAATCTGAAAAACAATCATTTTCTACATCCTAATTAACAACTATTAAGACGTTTAAGATACTTAAATTGTAATTTAAAGTAAAAATTAAATTTTGATAGATCCAGAAATGTTTCAATAACCGTATACAATAATTTCTCTGCTTTTTCTCAAACTTAAAAATACCAATTATTCATAAGATTTTGAAGTATTTGAGTTACTTTTTTTTCTTGATACGATGTAGATACCTAAGATTTTGTATAATTAATACTAAAAACCTCAAAATTGGGACTAGAAATAAGTTTTTTTTTTGGTCAAAACATGTTTAAATTTAGACCATACTTGAGAATGGCACTACTTGCAAAGTTTGCTATTTCGTCCTTCTTTCATTTCTTTGAAAATCAAATGTGCCGATTAAATTTTGTTACTGATTCATATTTAAATAATGGTTTTTAAAGTTTGTAAATATTTTTTTTATAATTAGGACCTAATTACAAAAAATCGTACAAAATATTTTAAATGATTTCAACATGGATCTTAAAAAAACAACAATATTTTGTAAAATCAATGTTAACATTAAGAATCATATTGATTTTATTTTTAAAGGAAGTTAAAACCTAAATATTAAGTAAAGAAAAAAAAAACTTCATTAAAAAATAAATCATGCGATGTGAAAATAAATTTGCAATTAATTCTATACCTAAAGTCATTAATAAAGTATATAAAACTCAAATAACTTTTGGTGCGCAGATTAGCGAATTATATCAACAAGTGATGAAAAAGCTGATTTGCTAAAAAACATTTTTTTTTTTTGCTAACAATACTTGTATTCAATTGACCAATTATATGGACCAAACACAAAGTTTTTAGGTTATAACATCAGTAGTACGCATGTCAAGCAAGCTTCTGCGTTGTTGCCTAAGCACTTTTGCAAATATTATATAGTATATACCTTCTAGAGTTATATGTTAACCAAGTAAGTTCAAAGCTCTTGCGGACGTCAAATGGATGTCTCTCAGCCGCAAAACACTCATTTCTCGACTACTACCGTGGCAATCGCAAAAGGACATGGCGAACGGAATACAATCTAATATTACAGAAAATAAAATTTTAATTATTACTAACATTATTAACAATAGTATAGTATTTCAATATAATTATATATGTTGAATAATATGTAAATTTTAAATAATTTTTAGTTAATTTTTTATATTTTACAGTGTATTTTAATTGTAAAAATTATATTTACGCCTTTTCTCATTTTATTTTATATTAACAAACGTTTAGGTAGATGACGTAGACGTAGAGAGAGATACGTCACTCAAAGATATAAAGTAAATTTTAAATAACATAATTTTAAATACTAATTCATTTGTTTAATTACTGACATATATCTTTTAAATAGTAAATAAAAATTTAGCAATTTTTTGGGTAATATTATTAGAATTAAAAGATACTATATCGATAATAAAAGTCATATATTTTATATCAATTACATTAATTTATTTTATATTTAAAAAAAGAACATAAAGAAATACGAATATAGATTTAAAATATTAATAAATTATTATATTTTGAAGGATCTTATAAATTTTTATCTAAAATTTGGTTTTTGTTGTGAAACGTGTCACGTTAGGAATTGAATTACGTAGTCCTTATTATCGTGACACTGAAAATCATGATACTCTAAGTTTGTTATGTTCTCCTGGTAGATGAGAAACTATCTTGATGCCAAATGGGAACCTTGGCAACGGCTTAACTACCGGGACCCAAGGTTGAAAAACTTACGTATATGATCCTTTATACACTGCCTGTAAATTTCCTTGTCTCTTAACTTCTGTTCTAATTGACTTAAAGATACGATTATGGTTTTATTTATAATATTTTTCTTAAATGCAGTGATCCGATTGCACAAATTTTTATTTATGCTGAATAATTAATTAATGCGTTAATTAAGTTAAATTAAATTTAAATAAACATATTATATAATATAAAATGCGGAAAACATTCAGAACATTAATTAAATTTAATAATACAATAAAGACGGAAGTTAAAATAAATTTATATATAAAAGTTAAATGCTTTATAAATTAAATGTTTGTTACTATTTTTATATTTTCAAAATATTTTTTATTTTATTTTTATATTATAATAGGATACTTTATAAATATAATTTATTTCATCTGCTCGATCCCAAAATGATGAAATTTTAAGTTTAAGAGAAATTTATTTTATAAAAATAGTAAAAAAAAATATATTATTTCTAAAAATAAAAAATAATAATAAAATAGTCAACATTATATAAATTTGTAAAAAAAAGTACCCCCATCTGGAAAATATCTGGAAAGTATACTTTCCAGATATTTATAATTACAATTATTTTTATTGCAATCAAAGTTAGCTTTTTGTTTATTTTAATACCGTTCATACGATTAAATAAACTTTCAAGTAACGTAATTTTAAAATTAAGCCAAGCACTTAAAAAGTTTACACCCTCTCATTTCTCCAGTTTATAAAATTTCCGGCCATGCAAATCGCATTACAAAAAAAAAAAAAAATAGAAGAGTATAAAAATTACAATTACGTTCAATGAAATATTATTTTTGCAACGCCATCATCAATTAAAAAAAAAGCATATGACGTCAAAAATATTGATTTGTCATATGATTGCAATACAACCCTCTATGGTTTCATGTTATTTTAATAAGTCTAAGGTTTATTTGAATATTTGCCTGATGTCTTGCATTGTTGAAATTTCTTATACATTTATAAAAAAATATATAACCCGTCTTGTTTTCTTCTTTACAGTTGTAAAGAATGTCGTCTTTTGTATAAGACACCCCATGTTAATTTACATAACAAAATATATATTATATTTTAACATAACCTGTTATAAACCAATGATAAAATAGTTTGAATTTATTTTTGTATTATAAAAAGTGTAAACCAATAATAATACAGAACACTGCAATGATGAGTGCTTTTTTTATTGTTATTATTATTATTATTATTTTAGAGGGGATCAATAATGTTTTTTAATTGATGTAAATGTTGTGTTTTGTGTATATATTTTGTTTTATATAATTGTGTACCGCGAAGTATTTTTAAATAATTTACAGTATGGGTATTTAAAATATTGCAACGCAGTTAATGCTTGATATTATAACGGAAAATTATACATTTTCTTATATTATATGTTTTATTTATATATAATATTCAAGTTATAATTTTAATAATAACGTATACACCCATATAAAAACTATGTAAAAGAAAAAAAGTATTATTGTAATAATTATTACATCAATTTTTTATAATGAGTAATTTCTGTTAAATCATTGACTCATTTTTTTAAGTGGTGCTGAAGTTTTGTCAAAAAAAAAACTTTAAAAAAAAATATATCACTTAGATATTATTATAAAACTGTAAAATAACAACAAGAGAGAGAAATTTCTTAAGTCACTGTTTCAATCTTACCCATTTATTTACCCATATTTTCCTCGTAATTCTTGCGAAACATATTATCCTAAACAACCCTATACCGATGATTTATAGAACCTTATGTACATTATTACATAGAATTTATGGGCGCAGCCTCTTCTACTCTAATTGTATCCTCTCAAAATTGGGAGTCTTGAATATAGGACTTTCAGAAACAAAGTTAAAAATAAAATAATAACATCGTTTTTGCGTGAAAGAAAGTGTTAATAAATATAATATAAATAAAACCATGTAGCTTTGAAAATTACAATTTCTTAATTGTTTTGTGATATATATGATACAATATTATGTGATAATGTCAATTTCTTTAATAAAACTTTCCGCGTTAATAAATAATTTAAATTTCTTTTCAATCATATGCAGTTTGCATATCACACAGAATATATAGAAAACATTCTTAATATTAACTGCAGCAATGATCACAAATCATTAAATTACTTTATACACTAATAATCCAAGCTAGATCCTCGTTCATATAATTAGTATATGTAGTATAATTATCAATACAATGGAAATTCATATACATATACCTCCTAGTATATTCTGAAAGCTTAATGATAGTGTCTCAAACGCGGATGTTAAAAGCACGTAACTACCGTATACTTTAAAAACATTATTACAACTGGTACCCCGAAACATACTTTTACAAATCCTATACATGTATAGAATAGGGAGGGATATAATATAGTAAAGGAAAAAAATATTTAATTATTTTATAAATAATATTATAATATTATAACTTTATTAATATATAAATTATAAATTTATTCTGATAATAATGAGTATGTAATAACTCTATGAAAGGTATTTATATAATTAAAATAATTATAAAATAATAATTTTATATAAATATACCTCCTAGAGTTTTATGTTCTCCTAATCCTATTTGCGACTTTCTGGATGTCTCGGATATTTGAAGGATATTTTTGTGTTTTAAAACATTCCATTCCGTTTATTTCTTTCACTGTATGCGCACGACGATGCTGTTTTGTTTTTTTCTTAATTTAAATATTAATTATTAAATTCTACTTTAAAAATATTTTTAATTAATATTAAATTATTGATACTTTACTTAATTATCTGTATTGTTTTCTTATTTGTAATTAGATGATTTTATTGAATTAATTTTGCTATTTCAGTCATGTTTTAACATCTCGCTCTATACGTTTATATTGATCAAAATTTTGGATTTGGTAAAATAATTCTCACGCCTGTAATTTTTATGTTAGAGAGCTGATTTTTTTTAAATTTGTACAAAATAAATAAACAAAGGCCGCTATTGAGTTAGGATTTTGGTATTTTTATAAAATAAAAGTTATTTTAGGATAAGAAATTATGAAAAATTTGGGATTGAAAGAATCCCGTATAAACTTTAAAAAATAATATAATATAAAAAAATATAAGTATTTATAAACATAATTTTGTTAATTTGTGTTTATTTTCATATTTCTTTATCCATATAGGGTAATTTTTCTCAAAATATTTACAATTTCTATGTAATTTTAAATTAATTTATAGTATTATATATTTTGAGATCAATTAGTACGCATCAGCAAAAATGTTCTTTATTGTTATTATGATTTGCAAATAAGAAATATTTTTAACCATATTATTTATAAATTAAAATTATTAGTTCAATAAATTTTATGGCCATAACCACTCGAAGAAATGGGGCTGGATTTTTTTTATATATTAAAAATTATTCTCTGCAAATTTTATTCTTATAATTGATTGGTTAAATAAAAATAACATATAAGTGATGTGCACTGTTGGCGCGATATGAGTATTGTATTACATAATTACATTTATGGTGCGTAAACTTTGTGTCAATCTTTGAGGATTTTATTTAAAAAAATAATAATATAAAAGAAAGCATCAGTTGCACAGCTTGTATTTCTGCCAGGTTTCATTTAGAGGTATAAAATATTAAAATTAATTTTAAGCTAAAATTATTTATATATATAAAATAAAAAAAAATAAAAAAAAAAGGGGGGGAAGGAGAAGTTGCTGACGGTGTGGTAGAATATTATGACTTAATTAAACTATTAGAGAATTGTTTTATGAACTAATTAAAAAAAATATTAGTACTGCTAATTATTTTTAGTAAGTATTTAAATCACAACCAAATTCATTGCATTTAAAATAAAAATTCTTGCATAGATTTTTTTTGTTTGTTATAAAACCATATAAAATATAACTTTATAATAAATAATTAATAAAAACTCTTATTTTATAATATTATTTATTTTATAAAGTCTAGGGTATATAGAAACAACGGAAGCTTATTTAACGATAAGAAATTAGTGTTAAAGTTGTCATGTTTATCGCTGTTACAAGTATTAACCATATCTCGGTCATATAGTTTAACATGGTGTACCTCCTAGAGAATTATGTACTCCTGGCATTGGTAAGGTCTACGCGGATGTCTCATGGACGTCTTACCGCATTCAACGTCACAGCTTACCCGCTTCACCGCTCGACTCGCAATGAGACCAACCAATGTTCACAACTAAAAAGCCGGCTGTGTGTTGCTTTGCAATCGGCTTGCCTCGGTATATTACACGACAGACACGCCCCCCTCCACCCCACCCCACCCTGCCAATATCAACATCTCTGTTTGTCATTTTACGTCATTGTATTAACTTTATTTCAATCACAATTTAGCAATATTACTGATTAAATGTGAACGAATTGTGTATTTATATGTGAATTCAGTTAAGTCACGATTTTTTATTTTTAATAATTAATTTTCAAACGATTTTACTGACATTCTAATAATTTTAATACTTCTTGTTATGAAATTGTGTAGTATTTTTAATGGTTACCCAATACCTAGCTGATACCCATTCTATATAATTATAGGTTATTTATATAGTTCTGTTAGGTCATGTCTTTAAAAACACAAAAGTCAAAATGCAATACGGGAGTTCGTGATCCGACTCATATGTAATATGAAAAATGAATGCAATTTTTGTATTTCCTTGCACTAAAAATTATTGGGTAGTATTTTAATTGAAGTTCCAATACTATTTGGGTCGTACGGTCATGAGTCAATACTTTTAGGTCACGTCACAAAAGCTTGACACAATGTGAGACCATAAGCTATATCCCAATCTTATAAGCATAAGGCTCAGACAGAATTAAGAACTTATCTCAAGCACTGTATGGGGTCATCAATTAAATTATGACCCATTATGGAAAATAAATTAAAAATTATATACCTGCTCCAGTGGTGATAATAAAGAAACCTGCGTCATTTCCAGAACCGCATGCTTCATGTGTTGTAAGGATCGGTGCGTATTGGCACGAGGTTTCGGTTTCATTTTTTCTCCAGCGCGAGAGCAGACCTGTAGTATATGAGAGAGAGAGAGAGAGAGAGAGAGAGAGAGAGAGAGAGAGAGAGAGAGAGAGAGAGAGAGAGAGAGAGAGAGAGAGAGAGAGAGAGAGAGAGAAACTTGAAGATTCACAGAGAATAATAATATCTGCAATGGATTTGTATTTATCTTACAAGGGAGGGTATCGTGTGATGACAACCGGATAAGGCTGAAATTTGGTGTGGTGGATGACCTCCCTACAGAAGGATACCCCATAAAATATTTCGTCCCCTAACGAACTTTTACGGGAGCTAGGGCCCAAAACGTAAAACACAGGTTTTACATGTAAATCAATGGGACTCGAATTAGACCCAAATTTTTATTTTCATACGATGGTGTTCAAAGGGTCAAATTATATGTAAAAAGTGACACTCTTTTCGAAAATAAAAGTTAAAAAATCCTAACTTGAAAATTGAGGGCCCCAGGGCCCCTAATGTGTCAATTCCCTGTACTTAAGGCACTTATTTTTACTGTAGTAATTCAGAATTTTGTTGAATCACATTTATATGCCTACAATCTTAAAGGCAATAAAATTTCCAATCGATTGATATGCATAAAGTGCTTTTTTCATTGAAATCAAAGCCAAAAGCGGGCCCAGAATGTAAAAAATGGTCAATTTTATGGCTCCGCAGGAGTAACACGTTTCTTTAGCATGGGATCAAATACGGAATTTTTAAAGTTTTTTGTAAAAACGAATGAAAGTCTGCAGTCCTATGTAATAAACCACTCCCTTTTCGATAAGATTAGTTTTGTAATTTTAAACTTCAAATTAGGGACCCCAGGGGCCCTGCATCATTGTACTGTACAATATAATTATATAAGGCTCAAAATTGATCAAAAATTTAAATTTACGCAGTTTGCAGAAAAATTGATATTTTGAAAAACTAATACCATTTTCGGTTTCCCCGTGCCTAAATTGACCTAAATTCCTGTAAAACACACACTTAATAGTTTTTTTTTTTTTTTTTTTTTTTTTTTACCAAAATCAAGGCAAGCGTAGACCCTTTTAAAAAATGTTCGTAATCCGATTTTTCAGCTCTAGTAATTCAACAAAACATTCTATAGTTTTGAAATAACTATTTGTTGCCCTATTTTCGAAAATAGTTATTTCAAAACTATAGAATGTTTTGTTGAATTACTAGAGCTGAAAAATCGGATTACGAACATTTTTTTAAAAGGGTCTACGCTTGCCTTGATTTTTGTAAAAAAAAAAAAAAAAAAAAAAAAAAAACTATTAAGTGTGTGTTTTACAGGAATTTAGGTCAATTTAGGCACGGGGAAACCGAAAATGGTATTAGTTTTTCAAAATATCAATTTTTCTGCAAACTGCGTAAATTTAAATTTTTGATCAATTTTGAGCCTTATATAATTATATTGTACAGTACAATGATGCAGGGCCCCTGGGGTCCCTAATTTGAAGTTTAAAATTACAAAACTAATCTTATCGAAAAGGGAGTGGTTTATTACATAGGACTGCAGACTTTCATTCGTTTTTACAAAAAACTTTAAAAATTCCGTATTTGATCCCATGCTAAAGAAACGTGTTACTCCTGCGGAGCCATAAAATTGACCATTTTTTACATTCTGGGCCCGCTTTTGGCTTTGATTTCAATGAAAAAAGCACTTTATGCATATCAATCGATTGGAAATTTTATTGCCTTTAAGATTGTAGGCATATAAATGTGATTTAACAAAATTCTGAATTACTACAGTAAAAATAAGTGCCTTAAGTACAGGGAATTGACACATTAGGGGCCCTGGGGCCCTCAATTTTCAAGTTAGGATTTTTTAACTTTTATTTTCGAAAAGAGTGTCACTTTTTACATATAATTTGACCCTTTGAACACCATCGTATGAAAATAAAAATTTGGGTCTAATTCGAGTCCCATTGATTTACATGTAAAACCTGTGTTTTACGTTTTGGGCCCTAGCTCCCGTAAAAGTTCGTTAGGGGACGAAATATTTTATGGGGTATCCTTCTGTAGGGAGGTCATCCACCACACCAAATTTCAGCCTTATCCGGTTGTCATCACACGATACCCTCCCTTGTTAGACATATGGATGGTATTTATTTTTGTTAGTTAAATACCGTACTTTTTTTTCTATTATCATATTTTGCATACAAAGATCAAATTTCAAAGCATTCACTCACATGGAAGTAAAATAGTCGAGACGAGAATATAAAGAAGAAAAAAAAATCAGGATAGAAAATTCTTTATATAGGGGAGTAAGAATAGAGTTGAACTGAAAAGGGGGTTCAAATAACAATGTAATCTTGATTATTCAATTATTTCAACAAACTAATTTTAAGTTTTAGTATGTATAATATAGTACATGGAAAAAAATAAAATAAATTATGCACGGACAAAAATATAAGCATAAATTATACTATATTCTTAAATTTTATATAGAGCCAGTATTTATTCACAATAATATGTTAAATAGCTCAAATTAATATTATGTTCTAAAGCATAATTATAAATGTGGTTATAATTTTTCTAATACATATACGCTATTATGACATAAAATGACATAAATTTGGACCGTAACTCTCAACCTTATAAAGTTATCTTACTTTGCAAATTACGGGGGCAGAGTAATTACTATTATTAGGGGGAGGGGCAGAAGTCGACTGCTCTCAGACAATCACAATGATCAATTTTCTTAAATTAATTTAACAATAAATATAAAATATAGGATGGTTGCGAGGACCTTAAATTACACACTGCGTAGTTTCTTCTTTTCGTGCATGCAATGGATTGTTATACGCTTCTCGCTCCTATTTTCTGTTCTGTTCTGGGTTGACAAAACGAACAGGATTCTGTATACATACAGATTCCGTTCTGTTCTGTCGTTGGCAAAATCTTTCGATTATGCTGCCAAGATCTGCTAATTGGGTCTAATTAAGTAATTTTTGGCCAGAGAGGCCTACAATATAATAATATATTGCTTTTGGGTGTCTGTGTTTTGTAAAATTACCTTGTATAGTGGAACTTGAAATGTATGATAAAAATAATAATAATTTAAGATTTACTCTTATGATAATATGTTTTACCATATTCAAATTCAGCGCGTGTTTTTCTCATAAGAATAACATTGCAAATTTAGCGTGACTTTTTGAATGTAAAATATATTATCATAATCGTGTGTATATACAGTGAAAAGCTACTTTCTTATAAAGCTTATTATTGCTTACAATTATTATAAAGCTGGTGTATGTAATGCGTATTATTATATTACCCCTTCTTTAAGTGTAAAGTTAGAACCCTCGTATACGTCAAAGATATTCTATAATGTCGGGGGAAAGAAATCTTAAAATAATTAAAATTAATTGTGGAGGCGCCGGGTATCGATCCCGGTACCTCTCGCATGCTAAGCGAGCGCTCTACCATCTGAGCTACGCCCCCCTGTTGATAGATCATTGAACTATTATGATAACTGACTGACACACATATGTGTAAACAAACAATGTGCCATGATTTGCATACGTAACATTTTAATCTCGCTCACCAGAAAAGAGCGCTACAAATTTAAAATGTGTCACATGAACACATAAGTCACACATTTTTAGTCATTACCATATTATATCATATCCAACTTTCCAACTATAATACTATTCCTTTTACTTAACCACTGGCCAAATTCTAAATAATTGTTAAACTCGCAGTAACAGCTCTCTATCTGCAGTGTTATTATTATTATTTTGTAAGTTTAAGTTAAATTTAAATCATGCTTATATAAGTTATTTTACTTTTAGCATCTTATGTATATGTATGTCATTTCTAATTAAGTGCATTATGGAAACATATGCTAGAATAATAGTATATTTATTTATACATGGTTGATTTTCCCCATATATATAAATTATATATATTTTAAACATTGTGGTAAAAAGAAAATAATAAAAAATAATAATAAAAAAAACATTTTATTACTTTAAATATTAATATGCAAATACTTTTCATTAAAACTTTTAATGTATTTACTTACTTTGATCAAATTCTCCATATAAATGCATTTTATTGCCATCATACATATATATAGTACAAGTGAGGTGGGATTCGACATTGTGAGACCGCCAAAAGTATTTTAATCAAAATTGGAATTATGGAACGTCTCCTCTCTTTTTCCTCTTAAAGTCCCTGCACAAGAGTCAAAGCCAGTTCTACCCAATTTGCTCTTTTTTTTATTATATATTATATGTTATTTATGAGAAAATATATTAATAATAAATCATAATTTTTTGAAGTATTTTGATGTTATTCTAATAGTCTGTTCTATTCACAAAAAGCAATGTTTTATAAAACTAGTTAATGCAATAAATTTGATTGCATGTTAAATTCAAAGGTGTTATAAGTTATAATGCAGCTTGAATAACTTCACAGTTTATTTTGTTTCCACATTAACGTATTGCAATTTGTGAACATGCCCTAAGCTTCCCATCCCCCCCCCCCCCCCCACCAATTAAATTTGAGTGTTTACTGATTTTATTTTTCATCCTGAAAGTTAGGCAAATAGTCGGACCATACTGTATTTCAGGTTGCGTGAATTCCATACTTTCAGGGGTATATAGACAAATGCGTTCAGCAGACTTATATATAATTAATTATAAGTATAATTAATACTTATAATTATTTATATAAGTGTGTATAATTATATTTAATTAAAATTTAATTGTATTTTTCTATATTATGAATTTTGTTTTTATTTACTTTACCATTTTATTTTATTAAATTTTAGATATTATTATTTTTATTTACTCTATTTTTGTTAAATAATAATACAAGGAGTAAAATTCAAAAATTAAAATAATAAAAATTTAGCAAAATAACATAAATTCAATGTTTTATTATTATTTATGCTCTTGAAATATATTATGCATAATTTACAATTTTACATTATTTTTTTTTTTATGGAAATTATTTTTTTAAAAAATGCTAAGTATCGATTTTTTTAAATACCTGTCTGATTTTATAGAATGGTTGCAATCACATCAAAGTCGACGTCATAACATGGACCCGGTACGGGAAAATGACACATTTTGTCGATTAAAAATATAATAGGAAATGTTATTAAGAGCATTGATATTAATGCTGTTAACAGGTTGAATGAGGCTTTCAAGTATGCAAGAGTATTAAAAAAAAAATTAAAAAAAAATAAAAACTTTTGTCCTATGCTGAGCTGAGCAATGTTATTCATTATGCTCCAGTATGGGGTGAAAGTGCATTCACCCGAATATAAAATATAATGAAGCTATAGCCCTGATATATTGTTGTTATTGTTATCAGGTACAACTGTGCTAGGTGCGATTGACCCTCTGACCTCACTGGCTGACTTGTGTTCAAATTATGGACTCTGGCTTCACGTAGACGCTGCTTGGGGTGGTGGACTTTTATTTTCACGTCAACATAAGAAACTTGTCAACGGAATACAAAGGTATAGTAAATTTAAGTCTTCAAACAAAAATTGTACCAAATTTTCGTAAATACCTAGTAAAAGACAGCGGTCCTTTCTTAGCGCAACGATAAAGTTTGGCCAATGCTTACTTTATGGACGCTACCGTAGGGGTAGGATAAGAATTGCGATAAGAAACGACCACTGTCTTGACTCTTGAGCTTTAACATTTCAACATCATTTCTTTATATTATAACAACAACTTTAATAATTATATCAACTGTATACTTAATATAAACATATATATAAAATGGAAACAATTTCAATGACGCACCAGGCAACGCATATCTTTTTATACTTTTTTTACGTGCTGTTATATAATTAAATAACCTTGAAAAAATATAAAGTACTTCAAGTTTTTAAATTGAGGGTGTTTCTTCATGAAATTGTGCGGAAATAATCACTTTTCCGGCTACTGTTAATTTTCTAAGACATTTATGGTATACCATATATTCAACAACACAACTGTTAAATTGTTGTAGTAATTCCATTAATTTTTGTACACAATTTCCTCTATTTCAAAACTCAAGTGTTGTTGAAGTGATTTTATGCATTAATGTAACTGTTCAAAATTTAGAAATTTACACTAAAACATTTTAACGAGGTATTTCAATTTTATTCTCAAACAAAATCATTTATATCGTATAAAAATATTAATAATTAATAAAAATAAAATAATCCTTGCACTTGTTTCATATAATTAATTCAATCTAACTCATTAACTTTTCTATAATAAATATAATATTTAAATTAAAAGTATATACAATAATTATTGTATTTTATACTATATCACCAAAAAAACACTTCAATGTAATCAATAAAATGTTAAAAAAAAAACATGTAATTTTTTGTTTTGTATAACACATGCGCAGTATGATTATAATATATTAAATAAAATATTATAAAATATATTACAAATTATATATAATAACAATATGCATCATTATATATCTATTTGATAAAAAAATATCTTGAAAAAAAAAAATCATACATATCTGAGATATGATAATTTTGATCTAATGAATTTCCATTAAAGCTGAGTAGAGTCTTGCATAAGCTTGGAGTGCAGAACGATATAGGAGGTACACTCAATTCATATATAATTTGCATAACTAGTTGTCATAAGCGAGGCTTTGTGACCAATCAATATTGTTTATACCGTACATTACTAAATACCGCGCAATCATAAATTTGTGTGATAATATGCTATATACGCGTGTTGTGTTGTCGAATTAAAACAAGTAAAATAAAAACAAAACAAATGAATGCGTATATAGCGATGACTCATTCGAATACTTTATTATATATGACAGCTTTATAGGGGTTGTAAAGTAATGTTATTTTAGATGTACGGAGGGAGAGGGAGTCAATTCCACATCGTATAATAAGTTGACGCATACTTGTTATAAATAATAAAGTACATACTGTACTGTATTAATTATTATATTTTTTATATATAATTTTACTGTTTATATATTCGTTATTAAATATTAAAAAAAAACTTTTTTTACAACTTTCAATAAATAAAAATAAATATTGAATGAATCGTGAGAAAGCCTAAAAACCGAGTCTGATTCTCGTAATTTCTTATTTACAAGTAAAGGAAATTTTTAATTATTAAACAAATAGTAAATAAATAAGCGCATCACTATATAGGATCCATTTTAAACAATGGAGATCAGTTAAACCAAATCCATTTTTCAAAGTTACTATTGTAAAATATTTATATGTTTTAAGTGTTAATGCAAAATTACTATATAAGAATTCTAAAATATGAAATTGTTAAAAGTATTAAAGTTTTTGAAAATTGGATTTTGCCATAAGCTTACATTAACGGTTTGCTGTTTCCCCTGCGCGCATTGCAATTTTAAAATAAAAGTCAGTTCTATATATACCAGACAACATGATAAACCAAACAATTTAATAGAATGGAGTGAAATGTGATGGATTGGAGATCCGTCCCGAGATGCCTCTGACTTGGCGTGGGACACTATCACCACTGCCATGAGGACTGGCTGGAGACATCAATATAGACCTGTCAAGCCTAAATATCTATCTCTCCAACAGTTTTAGCTGTGAAACATTGCCACAATGGAACAGGCATCAACGTGCGCGGAGAACACGAGAGCATACCACGTCCTCTGAAAAAGTTGCTTATACCCACTGAGAATTGAACTCGTAATCTCTCGCTCTTCAAACTGTTACTCATATTATCATACACCACTGTATATAAATCTGTATAGCATAGATTTTTTTAAATTTATTTATTTAAGACAAGTTGATTTTTTTTTAACAGGTTGATTTTATAAAACAATATGCCCCTTAAACCTATATTTTACTTATGCAAAGACCAAAGACCCGAAAAAAAAAATGTCAGATACAAAAATAGAGAATAACTGAATAAATAGTATAACTGAACTCCTTCCAAAGAAATAAATAGTTGACGTTTATTTATTTTCGTATAAGAAAATGTTTTTAAAATTGTATAACAGTTGTAACACCGCTTAATTGGAATGGCAAAAGGGATGACAGTTTGACAATTGACATCCGACCCTCTTGGGAACCAAACTATTGCACCCTTAGTCTACATCAGATTAGACTTAAAGTGGTAAACACTATATATAGAAAGAGGTGTGGCCACAGAACCTGGTTTTTACATAACATAAAAGTTTACAGATTGTACTGCATTTTAGAAGAAAAGGTGGGGCTGCAACTTGACCAAAACTTTCTCCATTCACATTCTATCTTGACCTAGATAATAAGAATTAAATAATATTTGCACTATAACAAACATTAACTGGGGGCGTAGCTCAGATGGGAGAGCGCTCGCTTAGCATGCGAGAGGTACCGGGATCGATACCCGGCGCCTCCACAACCCTTTTTTTGAAAAATAAAAAAGTTCTTGTATTTCTTACTTTTTAATCTCAGCTACACATTTAAAAAGTAGTAATATGAATGTAATCTTATCGGGGGGCGTAGCTCAGATGGGAGAGCGCTCGCTTAGCATGCGAGAGGTACCGGGATCGATACCCGGCGCCTCCAGAACCCTTTTTGGAAAATATTATATATTGATTCTAAATTGAGTAAATTCTTTTCGTTAGATCAAAATAGTTAATACTGTTCTTTATAAACCACTTTTTACTCATGAACATTTACTATGTACAGCTCTGGCCAAAAGTTCCCGAACGGGGCAGCGGCGGCCGTTGCGTTTTCTCATAAAGATAACACAGTGTGGTTGCGGGTTGCCTATGCCCTATGCAAATGGTTCGGGAACTTTTGGCCAGAGCTGTACATGTACTTTTAGTGAACTAAATTTCCAAATTGCCTGAGTATATATACATAACTTTGTAAGTTTGATTAAACATTAATTATTAACGTATAAATAGATTATAATTTTGTATGTGACCCCAGGGCTGACTCTGTGGCATGGAACCCTCACAAGTTGCTGGCTGCTCCTCAACAGTGCTCCGTACTGTTGGTACGACACGAAGGACTACTCGCCGCATGTCACGCACGTCACGCACCGTATCTCTTCCAAAAAGACAAATTCTACGACTCCAAACTTGATCCTGGAGATAAATATATTCAATGTGGACGCCGAGTGGACGTGTTTAAGTTCTGGCTTATGTGGAAGGCAAAAGTAAGGATTCATTGATACAATAATTGTTTTTACACTGTTACCTTCAAAGGTTATAGGGAGAACTTGATGGCATTTAAAAAAGCCTGCTCAAAACAAAGCCAAATTTAAAAAATAAGTATTCAATCTAATCTAATCTAATAAGTATTCAATCAAATCTGATGAAATCGCTGATATTATATTATATTGCACGTTAAATTTTTAATATACGCATCTTTCTATTTTTCACTGCATATGTGAAAAAAAATAAATTAAGCCCCATAGATTGTTGGGCTATACGGACGTGCGGGTTAAGATTTATAATTACATAACATGCCGTGCATATTATTATTTTTTCTTGTATATGTGCACGATTTATCAGTTTGTGTTGTTCCAAGTACAAATCTTACTCGTTTGTTCTACAGTAACCCTCTATACTGTTTTTAAAATCTGTAATGAGTGTCTCCTCTATTTTTCTTTAGGGTTCTCTAGGATTTGAGAAGCACGTAGATTGGTTGATGCAACTGTCACGTGATCTAGTGGCAGAGTTACGCAGACGCAGTGACAGATTCCACTTAGTTCTGGAGGCTCCAGAGTTCATCAACGTTGGGTTCTGGTTTGTTCCTCCTCGGCTCAGAGCTAAGGAGCACGAGACAGATTTTAAACAACAACTTAATAAGGTAGTTGAATTATTTTTTCACACAAAATTAGGTATCAAACCCCGCATTATTGAAAATAAACAAGTTCTTTTCTATATAAGTAAACATAATGTTCTTGCATATAATTAAAAAGCTAGATTTTTTTAAACACCCGCGCATTCATGGTTACATTACAAATAATACAATAAAAATTTATTTCTAATTTAATTTTTGGCAAGCAGCAATATTTTGTTGAGATAGAGATATAGGGATCGGTCGGAGAGAGAGAGAGAGAGAGAGAGAGAGAGAGAGAGAGAGAGAGAGAGAGAGGGCGGGGGGGGGGGGGGGATTTCAAAGACATTTTTATTCAAATATTATAAATTGTATTACTCCTAAATTCCTCTCTCCCTCCCCTTTCCCCCCCCCCTCTCTCTGTCTCTCTCTCAAATTCCCGATTCACGTATGTAAAAACGCATGCATATAAAATCAAATTGACTGACAGTGAGTCCCTGCATGTATAGTCGCTATTATTTTTCAACCAACCTCCCGTATATTACGCAGGTTGCCCCACGTCTTAAAGAAGCTATGATCAAGAAAGGGTCAATGATGCTAAACTACCAACCCTTGCGAGATTGGCCTAATTTCTTCCGCTATGTTGCCCAGAGTTCAGCAGTGTCTCGAGATGACCTCAACTTCATGTTAGATGAACTTGAGAGACTTGGGTCTGACCTTTGACCTATATAGATGTATGAAGTAAAAATGTAGTTTTGATGTATCATAATAATCTACTCGTTCATGTAATTGTTATGTCTTGTAATTAATGTTCAATAATAAATAACATAATATACATTGACAAAATAATCTATTATGCAGTAGTTCACAATTTTGTTTATTTTTATCCCTGTGTGTAATAGAGAAATAAGGGTGGGGTGGGGATATAGGAATTTGCTTCCGAGGAGAATGCAAGAGAAGTCATTTGTTACTCATGACTCATGACACTGCACATAAGTTGATTTTGGATTTATTAGCACATCGAAGGACTTTAGTATAAAGATAATCTCAATAATTTAATGGATCCGCATCACTAGATTGGCTTAGGTTCATTCAAAAAAACAGTATAAAATGACGGTGAGTCTGTATTTTTTTGTTAAGTTAGTTTACTTATTGCAAATTTAGATATTGTATTTCATAACTTTTTTCTCATAAGAGAAGTATTGTTATTATCCATCTTTATCAATATGCTTGAAAAGAAAAAGAGATAGAGGGGAAAAAAAAAAAAAAAAAAAAAAAAAACTTAAGACCACAGCATAATTTTAAAAACAAAATTATTAAAAGTTTTTGATACAAATCCTCTTTTATTTTATCTAAAAACTTTTATTAAAAAAAAAAAAAAAAAAAAAAAGACTTTCTCACAGCATCCCTATTGGTTCATATGATATGATCTGCGGTATTTACAGAAGTTATGGCTGCTAACTTGAAGTATTAAAATATTTACCCGCGATATCAGTGTAGATTTTAGTAAGGTGATTTCATTGGTTTATATCATAACGCATGCTCAGTAGGTGTTAATAAATGATGGAGAGAGAGAGAAGAGAGAGAGAATGTGAAAAAGGAGAGCTTTGGTATCCATTAGACATCCAGCAGGACCTACGCGGCGTTGGAGTTCAGAAATATGAAAGAGGTAGTTGTTGATTATTTTTTAGCAAGTCAATGTTATTATGATACGAGTCTATTCCACTGTGCTTTCTAATTTTAACTTTAACTCTCACTTTTATCTTTGTTATTTTTGTAAGAAATTTAAGTTTTGAATAAAATGTTAGATCAAAAATAGAAATATTAAAAAAAAAAAAAAAAAAAAAACTGATATGGTATCAGCACCTACTGTAGTGATTGAACTTTTTTTTGTCTTTTTTTGCATAATATACAAAATGCATTCTTAAAATGATATTTAAGTACATTTTTTTTTCTATGATCTATAATTCCAAATTAAAATTGATAAAAATGTATAAATAAAATATAGAAGTAAATTACCTCAATTTTAATGATTTTTCTTATTAAAAATTATATAATATTATTTATCTTTACTGTTTCCCTATAATTTTATATGCAACCAGGAATCAAATAAATAATGAGTATAAATATTTTAAAGATAGTTTATATTTAATTTGTAATGATTTTTTAATTTATCTTACATTTTTATTTTAATTGTATGCTCAATTATGAGACAAAGTTTAATTGGCTGAATTAAATAATATTAGAAAGACAACATATTATTCAAACAAATATTTATATATATATTTTTTCCTTTATTAAACAAACACAATAAATTAAATATTACAATGACAAATGAATTAGAAAAATGTATGAGAATTATTTTAAATGTGCAAACATATAATATAATAACTGCGTTGTATACAGACTACAAGTTTATTGTATAGTGTTCATATACGTGCATAGATTTTAAAATAAATTGTTGGTATAAAATATAGACGCAATATTGGTGCCTATAAATATGATAAACATTTGAAGTATCACATGATTAAAAACAGTGCACATTTTTCTCATCATATAAGTATAAAATTGCAAATTTAAATGAATGTGGTATCGTGTGTTACATTGGGTGTCTTAGTGAAGATAAGGAGGGTATAATTTAATGAATTCCTCTAACCGCCGCAAAGCAAGCATAGCCACACTCGGTGGGACAACACTTGTGACCTGGCATACATTGAAGGTCATTGACACAGAAGTTACCGCACATTGAGGCGTGGTCATGGTGGCTGCCTGTAGGGAGGAGACGTCGGACGTAGGGACACAATCCTGGACGTCCTGTGAGGACATATGACACAGACATTAACATTTGTATATCAAATAAAAATATATTATAGTATTATTATCAAATCTATTATAACATTCAAAATAAAGAAATGACACAGAAAATAAGAAGTATTTTACACAAATTGTGCTGTATAAATTTTGCGCTTATACATCGTAATATACTTTGCTATTACTTGCTATGCTTAACCAACCGGATAAATTATGAGATTCAAATAAATAAATTACCATCACTCCTTCTATGTTTTTAATTAAAAATGATTATAATTTAATATTATGTCTCTTTTGTACTTTCTCACAAACGGGGGACAAAATTTGTAAAGTAAGTATTTTTTTTTAAATTCATGACGTCAGGAAATGCAAGTCTATACAATATAGAATTTGAAAAGTGAGTTGTTTATACTTTACAAATTTTCTCCACAGTTTATAAGGCTACAGAGGGGTATATTTGTGTTTATAAAAGATCTCATCTCAATGTAATTTATAATTAATTTGTTTAATACAGAGGTTTTCTCTAACGTTTCTTACTGTAATAATGAAATTGGAACAATTTTGAATTTAATGATACAAATAAAATAAGGACTTTGCAGAGAAGAGCTAACTTTGCTATACATATATACAAGTATAATACGCATAGTTTATGGTTAAATATATTATACGAAATAAATAAACATTAATATGTAATAATAATAATATAATAATAAATAATATAATAAAAAATAAATAAAAGAACTTACCTGGCACTGGCATATGACTGACGATGGAAGACCAGATCCCAACATTCCCAGGCTTGGCAGGGGCTACTGGGGACAACAACCCTTGACCAAAGTTGAGGAACGTTTTCTGTTCTGGTTCATCTTCAAGAGCGTGAGCAGAGAGGAGGATCAAGGTGAGCAACAAGGTGAGCACGAGAAGCCGTGACATGGTGACCTGCAGTGAGAGTGTGGGCGAGAGAGGCACGCGGGGGTTAAATATACTCGCAAGTGACACATTGCTAGGGGCTCAGCACATACAGTAATCATGCATGGAAAGTTAAAGAGAGTGCTAGGCAAATACAGTATTTATAGCCGGATATAACAGAAATAAAATATCTTCTCTTCTTCTTTTTTTTTTTTTTTTTAATTGTTGTTTGTATATGTTAATAATTAATTTTATAATTTTATTCGTTTATTCGTTCATTCATTCGTTCGTTTATTCATTCATTCATTCATTCATTCATTCATTCATTCATTCATTCATTCATTCATTCATTCATTCATTCATTCATTCATTCATTCATTCATTCATTCATTCATTCATTCATTCATTCATTCATTCATTCATTCATTCATTCATTCATTCATTCATTCATTCATTCATTCATTCATTCATTCATTCATTCATTCATTCATTCATTCATTCATTCATTCATTCATTCATTCATTCATTCATTCATTCATTCATTCATTCATTCATTCATTCATTCATTCATTCATTCATTTTTATTTATATATTGCATTACAAATAAATCTGTTAGTAACTTTTTTTATCGCCGATTGTTTTTAAATTAAAAGTTATATTAAAGAATGTTTTACACATAGTTTTGTTTTCTATACAGAACTTAAAAACGCGTAAAAAAATAAGTAAAATGCACTATATGTTGTGCAAAGCATGTGCAAAGTACATATTTTATCTTCACATAAATATAAAATTATTTTAAACGATATTAAATTGATATTTTCTTGCTTTTTTTTAAGTACAAAATTACAGGTTGATTATTTCTTAATCTTGAACAAGATCTTCATACAATATAATTCTACGTAATTTATGATGCAAAATAAAATGCACTTATGTTTAATACTACAATATGATCACCGCACTTGCATCATATTTATACTACATGTTAAAATAATTATATACCGCTTATTGTCTGCTTGACTCTCTTAAGAAAGGCAGAAATAATGTGAGAGTTTTTTGCAGAAAAACACAATTTTATAAACAATATAATGAAAATGTTGAGATTATGAATTCAAAGTATTAAAATCTTAAAAAAATTCTCATAATAGAAATTCTATGTGAATTTATGCATGCGTGGTATTCTTATAATGCAAAATTTACTTCGGAAAATATAAAAATTATAATTTGATATATAATTTTTTTGAAATAATGTAACTTATTGCAATAAGTATGCGGCTATAGAAAATAAATATAATGTAATATAATTAATAATGTGAGCATTTTATATTATGTTTTATATTACACGGAAAAATATTCACTAATGGCCAGCCAGATACCAAATACGTAAATCCTGTAAATTTCAATATGCATGGAAAAAATATTAATCGCACAAATAAGTACACCTATAGTGCAAGTGAAATGTCAAGAACTAATTATCTAAGTGAGTCATAACTTCTATATTGTATAGTAAGTCTGCATTATGAATAATATTGTATGCATTTAATCAGTACATGTTTCATACTTATGTTTATAGCAATTAACATTTACAGGAATTATGTTCCTGGCATTCAAGTAAATAAAAAAAAAAAATTGTAGGTGCATATAAATGAAAATATATTTATTATATTGTTTACTATCTACAGACTTTAATAGTCTATTATGTAATCAAATTTATATATCATTTGAAATCTTTGCAGCTACCTTGACTGATATAATAATTTCATGGCATTGATCATCATTAAAAATGTTACTAAAAATAAAGCCTTCAGGGCCTTCTATAAATAATAATAATGGTAAACTGAATTAAAAAATTTGCATAGTTGCAGCATTATAATATAATAGGGTAACAATTAGGTATTTGGGTTCAATAAATTATACTATTCTGCAAAAAATCACATCACTTTAATGATCACTCTACAATAAACGTTTATTATATTATACTGACCCCACCCCCTTAATTAAATTGATTAGCGGGAGCGGATAAATGTTTCATCAGCATCATAAATATAGTAGGTTTTTGCAAGGTCTTGTATTAATATAAAACCTACACATGATCCAGACTTATAAAGCAGATATAATTCAAGGCTAAATTGACCATTATCTTAATTTTAATGTTATTTTAATATACCAATTGAACGATGTAAGCATCGATAAATAATTTTTTTATTTATTTATTATTATTTTATATTTTATAAATAAATTTAAAACCAGTTTCTTTCTTGGCTATAGGATATTAAATTGATATTATTATAGTTGTTGTTACATATTTGTTATATGGTAATATTTTTTATTATAATAATTTATTGAGTGTTGGATTTTTTTTTTTTTTATGAGGTGCATTTTTATTTCTTTTCTTATAATTTTGCAATTTTGCACGGCAAAATGTTATTATACTAAATAGCTTTGTTATAATATAGTACATTCCTTGCAGCAAAAGTTACTATGTATATATATACAAATAAATGGATATGTGAGTGCTTCAGAATAATTAGTAATCACACGCATTTTTATTTTTATTATTATGAAAAAAAGAAATTAAGTTAAACTTTTCTATAACATCATATGTATAGTAAATTTTGAATTTGGACTGATCAATTATTATCAAGAATATAAAGAAAAAATAAATCATCAAAAATCATGATGATGAAGAATTATCATATCAGAAAAAAAGTAAGAAATGCAGAGACTTAAACTGACTTATGAACGGTGTTTGAGCTATTACTGACCTTTAAAATTTTACTTCTTGTCACGCAATTTTATACGTTGTATTTATTTCAACTGTTGACAAAAAAAAAAATCGAAATAATAATAAAATAAAAAAATCAAAGGTCGATTTCAGTTGATTATATTCTTCCGGCTACGTTAGGTGCTCCGTTGGAGTCTGTTTTTCATATAACTAAATAAAGATAGTTAGCGTTTTGCAGTGCGAGCTATAATGTATTGTATAGAATAAGTGAAGTGAGGACATTTTGTTTTAATTGTGTCCTTTTGAATATAATTGTTGATTGCAAATTTTATATTATTTTTGCCTATGTGTGTTTGAACAACGGGGATATTTGTAAGTGAAAATGTGACAATTACTTATACATTATGCATGCAATATTGTTTGTTGTAAAGTATGAACATGAACAAGAAGCATGAACGGATATAATATTATTATATTATTTGTGAAAATGATAAAGTAAGTGTTTTTTATATTTTTATTATTTTGATCGTAAAGCACAAAAAATTAATAATATATTATATATATATTTAAGCTATGTAGCAGAAATATTGTTATTGCGTTTTTATTTACATAATATTAAATCAGTAGTAATACCGTTATATTCAGCAATTCTATGATTACTGAGTCCTCCTTTTTTTTTTTTTTTTTTTTGCCTAATAATTTTGAAAATAAACTATCAGGTTACAAATTTCAAATCTGATAATTTTGTAAATATAATTTCAGATCTAGTTTGAAAATTTCAGATGAATCATTATAATGTTTTGTGACAAAATCATTTGTAATGTTTGATACTTGCGTGGCAACTTCACTTATTACGCGAGCACCGAGTACGCTTTATAATTTCATTTGGAACGTTCGAGGAAACTCGTGATAAGTGCAGACGGTATCTTGTGATAGATTCAGGGTTTTTAAGTGCTAAAATACAGCGATTATAAAACTTATAAATGCATTCATGTTTCAAGTTCGTGTTTGATTGATTCTCTAAACTTTCAAACAATTTCCCGGTTGCGCTGTCTATACCGTAGTGGAGAAATAGGGAACTTTTTGTAAACTTCGATTGAGCTTTTTCTGTCATGTGCTGCACCTCTGTGACAAAATATGAAACTACACAATGTTGAATTTCCACAATGTAAGCAGGTGCTGCCCATGGATATATCTGTCGGAAACATTAAATTAATTAATTAATTTTAAACGTCGCGTGTTAAATTGTAAAATTATTTAAAAAAAAATCTTATTTAATTTGATTCAATGTATTCATTCCATATTTTATTAATTTATTGTTGTAATTTTCAAACCTAAAGGAAAATATAAATTATTATAATATAAATAATGTATTTTATTAAATTAATAATTAAAAAAAAAAAGACTTTTTTATTATTATTTTTTTTTAATTTTTGAATGTTTTACAGTTAAATAAGATTTCAAAAAAAAAAAAAAAAAGAAAAAAAAAAGGAGAAAGGAGAAAAGTTACAAATTTATAGAGATATTTAGCGTAACATATTTATATATACACGTATAATAATGAAGTTTACTAATGGTCCTGTAAACTAACATGACTATATTTAAGTAAATAATATAATTATATTTATACTTAAACATGCAAAGCTAAGCCAATGTTTCCTTCTTCTGTTTAAATTTTCAAAACTAGAATTAACCGATTTTTATTTACTCCTGCAACATCATCACATCACTTTGTGAATCATTAAGACTAAGACACATATTTATTTTTCTTGAATAAATATTGATATTAAAATATTATGTTATTAAAGGTTATTAATCGTTACGAAGAAGGGAACCTATTGAAAAACATCGTTAAACTTTTCAAATACAAATAACCTTTATGTTTTCTATTTTTATACCTTCAGTTTAGTGAAGATGAAAAATTTACATTCTTTTTTTATATGATAGATTCTTTACGTCAAACAATATAAGAGACAAGAATATCGATAATATAAGATATAAATATTAAATTTGAATAGCATGAAAAATTGAACTTTTGTTTTCAGATTTATTTCTCCTTGTCATATCCATATATTTTACGTCAATCATATAAAATCAAGCGCATAAATTTTATTTAACATTTTGGTGAAAAGCAATATCACCAATATTATATAAACTTTTATTTTTAGTACATGCTGAATTGCGTACAACTTTAAATTTTACCTCATTTCAAATTTATATAATCATTACAATTTTTTAGAACCTATTATAAAATATAGTTAAGGTTGACATAAATAATGATCAAGACAGTTGCGACGATTTGACTTAAAGTTAGGGCTGTACTCTCGAAATAATAAAAATCCTTTATCTAAAATTAAAAAATTAGCCTACATAATGAAATTTGATGCTCATAAATAATATAATATATCGTCATAATAGCAACTATACCAATATGATAAAATAGTTAGAATCCGTGATCCAATAAAGAGAAAAAAAATATTGAAATTATAGCAAACACATTTAAATTTTTCGTTGAAATTCGGCAGTTTCACTATATGTTTTAAGTGTATATATTGCGGAATTAAGCGTTATGACGTCACTAAACGATAAAAACGTATGCGGGGTTACAATAAAATTAACATCAGAGTTGACCGATGCAAACATATACCTTATTTCTTTACAATTCTAACGCTTGTGATGTACTTACGTTTTTATCGTGAGAATTTTGCAGCTTTGTGACGTCAATTCTACAATACTTAAAACATTGTGAAACTGCGTGACTGAATACCAAGCGTTTCAACGCTTATTGTTAAGAGTGAAGAGGCCGTATCATATAAGGCTTAAAATTTCAAAGGCTCTCATTATAATAATACTATAATAAAATTACTTGGTACCCCCCGCCTTGTAAAATTTTTTTTTTTACAAATTTAGATTCATTTTATTCTCAATTATATATACTTCATCAATAAGAGGGGGGGGCTGATTTTATACTTCTTTTTCAAAATGTTTAGTCAATTACCGCAGTGCTTCATTTTTACCTCTAATTCTAATTTTAATTGAAAAATTATCCATGTCTCTCAATTTTGGTAATGTATCTAATGACTTGTATGCCCTCCAGTCTTTCCAATTATTTTATGTTTGATTTATGTATAGTGTATGTTTGTAACTCTGAGTGGGCATCGCATTTTACGTCATGCAAATGAAAAAAACAATTATATTTCATTAGCAAAGATGAAGTAATCACTCCATCACACCAATATCCCCTTTAGCAGGACGCTTTAGCCCTAACACTATAAACAGATTTGTTAATGGAACTTGATGGTGAGGCATACTAGCCAATCACAGGTGGTGTGAGAAAAAAAAAATAAAGACTCAGATACGTAATATCTTATCCTTTAAGCACTGCAAGACCTGGTTTTTAACTTTATTATCATTATGAGAAAACTTCTTTAATTAGAAATTAAGTGAGGGATACTATTTTACTAAGATAATATATAATAAATTTTTAGAAAGCATTATCACAGATAACACCCATTGCATGTGACATTTAGTTTGATTTTTAATTAAGAAGTATCAAGATATATAAAAAAAAATTAAGGTCAATAAAGGTCACCTGACTCAATCAACCCTCAAGGGGGAAAAAAAGCGCTGTAGGGAGTTAGAGAGAATTTTAAACCGCAAAATTTCCATTATTCCATGTGATATACCTTTGAGTTTAGCTACATATATAAATACGATTATTACCGCATCATCGTCTAAAACCAATTTTTACTGGCACTGTTTAAAAAAAAGAAGAAAAAAAAAACTAAAACAATCTATTGGAAAATGTCAGTGGCTTTATTATATATTCCTGTAATTTTGTTTCAAACACGCGTTTATATAGAAACCCAAAAACCAACCCTGCATGTCTATACAGTATATACTTTTATATGGAATTTATAAATATTGAAAAAATTGTTATGTAATGTTAAAATATATTAAATTTAAATGTTTATTTTAATTAATATTATAATAGTATGTGTGTGTTCGTGCGTGTGTATAATATTAATATATATATTATAAACTGGAAAATTTAAATGTTATTGAAATTAGTGGTTAAATTTTACTTAAATTCAAATTACTAAATAATTCTATTTATATGTAAGAGTTTGTAAAGAAATAATATAGAGAGAAAAAGCAATGGTTTTCACATGCACTGACAATAATATTAAAACTTTTTACCATCAGTTGGAAAAGAATAAAACAAAAACTTCCATGAGAGTATTTTTAAAATTGTAATTGAAGTTTAAAATGTTAAATTACTTCTTCTGCAGTGTTATTTATCGTTGTAACTACATGAACTAGAAAATACTAGAACTGTGGTTTGCAGTAGCAGAGTAATGACCATTTTATACTAATGTGTTTGTGTCGAAGTAAAATTGGTAAAGAACAAGAGTATTTTTTAAATTGGATTTTTTTTTTTTTTTTTTTTTTTTTTTTTTTTTTTTTTTTTTTGTAAAGTTATTGTTTCTTTTAACATGATATACAAAAACACACAGTAAGGATTTTTTCCCCAAAAATTATGCTGTATACGTTGTAATTTATATTATTTAGATGTATGCGCTTCTACCAGCATAATTAATTTAATTAATAATATATACTTTGCTGTTTTGGTGCTAACAAAGTGCATCTCTCTCTCTCTCTCTCTCTCTCTCTCTCTCTCAAACACACTATAACACTAAATAATTATACTGTAGCTTAATTTCAACAAAATTTATTCATATCAAGATCAACAGAATCTATATGCTATAAACTGTACAGTACGAGTTATGTTGAATACTCAGCATAATTATTTATGATATTCCATGCAAAATATCAAAATTTATGCTATATTATATTTGTTACTGTAGCATAACTTTTTTATTAATAATTCCGTTCTAAACTTCTATACTTATAATGATAAAGGAAAATAGAACTTTTAAGTCACTGGATTGGAATTCACAGATTCGAACCACGATCCCACGTGTAAAAAAAAAAAAAAAAAAAAAAAAAAAATGAAATCACGCAACAATATAAAAGGCGGCAGCCGCATCAGCACGTTCCCATGCAAGCTATATAAGCTTGCGCTAAATTGACCGCAGCACGACCTTATAGCTGAATATAGCTATTCAGTCAATAGAGAGAGAAATGTTTTTACTTTTTACGTGTTAAATTTTTTTTTTTATATAATTATTATTATTATTACCAGCTATTTTACTTCAATGATCTCTGCTCAATTTACTTGAATTTGATTCGTCTTTGTATATACTGCAGGTTTTATTCAACATTACAACAACAAAAAAAACAAAAAAAACATTTGAATTGGCTATGCGGTACTGCACATTACAATATACATTACAATAATTTTTCAATGTGAAAATTTAAATATTCTATTATTATTTGAACATATTTTTGCAGATGATTTTACTTGTTCTTTTCAATTAAATGAAAAAATTAAAATGAACAAATATTTCAAAAATATTTTTAAGTAAAAAAACCTAACAGGCACCCCCCCCCCCCCCACGTTGGAGTGGCCCCTTCTACGTGACGTGATCCCTAAAAACATATTTTGACCCTGAATATGATTATATTAACGATTTGGTATAATATTCTATATAGACGGAAAAATAAACTACGTAAATTGTAATAATTCGTATGTATACAGTATACTGTAGAGCACAAAACAAATGTTCATAATGTTGCTATTTTTTTAATCACATATACGCATAATTATACTGTACATCTTAACTATTTTGCTTTGTAATAATCATTATTCAATATAGCATATAAATGTTGCTGCATTGAGCTAGCATAAATACGTAATAATTATGCTAGGTAATTTTTAGCATAATTTGTTTACACATCAGCATAATTTCTTCTATACTTCACAATACTATGTTGTAATATCATAATTAGTTTGTCTTTTGCATAATTATTTGTGTTGTTCTAGCATCATTTATGCTATATTGACTAAATACCAGCATAAATTACGTAATTTATTCTTTCCGTGTGCTTTTTATTGTTTCATAAAACGCCGATACTTTAGTGTGTCTTTTTATTCATGTTTTCACCAAAATTAATAAATTCTTATTTGCGTATTTATATATATTTTTTTTTTACGTTTTATATCGATATTTACATAAATGCATTATTACAAATTACGTGTAAATAGATATATAACATGAAAGCCAATAATTCATTAATTACTTTAGTTACAATAAACAACATACAAATCTCCATTACGAACTGTTATATACATTTTGTTCTTACAAGTTTAATGTAAAAGTTTTGATAAAGTTTATCTTGACTAGAGCATAATTATATAATTCTACATAGTATACACTTGTCCAAGATAATTAAGTAAATTGAGCATCGGAGATGTTATTTAAAATAAAATTATCATCGACATTCAAAGTAAAAGCAATTATATTATAATCTTGTTTTATACATATGCACTAATGTTTTCTTAATTTACTTATAATTAACCTAAATAATTATATTTACATATAAGTATATAAAAGTAATCTCGTATGGACATTAGTTTCAATTATATGCATGCATTACTTCATATATATGATTTCCAAGCCTTTGCTTTGGAGGTAATCGGTGAGGTGCACGAAGAAACCTTATATAGGAGCTTCTATATCCTAATTTTATATATTATACTGTAGTGCGTGCAGACCGCAAGTTTTTAGCTTTTTTTATGTTTTTTTTTTTAATTAAATTATACAATTGCATCTCATCTAGGCCAGATAATTAAGGCTAACCAGGCTAATATAAAGTTTATAATATTATCAGGAGAATTCTAGGGGTGAAATATTCAATTTAATTTAGGGATTAAAAAACGCGCTTTTTATTTTAAATTAACAATTTAATTTTTTTTTTTAATCTCCATTGTTGTATTGATTTATTTGGAACATTTTTACTATATAGCAATTTTTTTAACCAGTTGTTTTAGTTCATAAAAAAAACTTTAATTTTAAAAATAAATTAAACAATGTAAAATGGACTGATGCAATTATAAAAAATTTTACTAACCCAGGTAGTTATTGTTTTAATAATTGTTATTACAACAAAGTATTGGTTATTGTTTGCATTGATAGAAACAATAATATAAATTTTTCATTAAAATAAACTTTCAAGAGAGCCTTATCAATAATATATATTTTATAATATTGAGAGTGAGTGGTATAATATACGAAGTTAAGCACATCAATTTTTGAGTTATGTTGGGTTGGGATCAAAATATTCTGCCCAAGTCTAATAATAGAAATATCGAAAGATTTTTTTTTTTATCATTATTCAGTATTAGGAAAACTGTAATACATTTTTTGTCATACATGCTCATAAAATTTAGATTTAATTTTTGGAACCAAGACTTTCATGGAATTACGTGTATTACTATATAATTGTGAATAATGAATATATTATTATTATATAAAATTACGGCCGGGTTATTTCTTCTAAATCATATTATTAATTATTAGCCTACACCGTCTTAAACAAAATTATGTGTAACGTATTGGCTTTGGAAATGAATAGCTTCAATAGTATTCTCTAATAACCATAAATAAATAAATATCAATTTTAATAATAATTTATTTTTATTAAGAGGCCAAAAAAAGGTACATACATACCCATTTAACAATAATCAAATGTCATAGTGTTTCATAATTTCAGTTTTATAAAGTACATAAATTTATAAGTTCTCAATTATAAATACTATTCAAAATATTAATAAACTTTACATTATGTATATCCCTGAATTGAAGGTACAGTATACAGACATTTTTCACAAACATTTTATCATATTTAGAGATCTATGAAACACTACAGAATAAAGTATACAATTAAATGATAAAAACTTATCAATTAAACTATATTATTTCAATTTTATAAACAAAAAAAATTTCTAAAAGCATCACATTCTTATAATATCATATTTTATAAAATTTGTATTTCATATACGTATAATATTGAAAAATGGAACGGATATTGTATTAAAAATGAAAGAAGAGGCAAAATTCAAACATTCTTAATTGAAACTTGAAATAAATCTAATTTAAATATCATTATTACGTGTAATTTTATATACTGGAATAAACTTGCGATTTCAATGTTTCATTTATTACAACTTACAATAAAATGCAAAGTTAAAATCAGAATACAATACTAATTTTATATTATAAATATAAGTGAGTTATCAAAAAAGAGTTGCCACCATGTTTTTTAAAGTCTTCGGGGTCGCGTGATCCGCGAGTCAAGCGAGCTCGCGGGTATTTTCCACCTACCAGGAGCACAGAAGAATCTAGGAGGTCGTTCTTCCGATTCGAAGCTGTAATACTTGCTGCCTTGCGCAACTGCCGCCGCGGTTTGAATGAGATATTCTTCTTCTCGTTCAATTTAAATTTGTAACGCATTTTAAAGTGCTATATAAACTTTTTTAAATGATATTTCCAGTTTATATTGATTGTAAAATTTAATACCGTTTTAATTATATATATATTTTTTAGCTATTTTTAAAAATGTTGTATGCAAGAAATGAAATGTAAGGTGAAAAGTGAAAATGTTATATATTTCCTGTATCGGCGTATTTTTTTCATGCTGAGTTTTTTCTTCTATTATTATTGTTTATTATTTGCAGCTTTTTGTTTTGTATATAATGTAATGTCACAATATTTATAGCTATAATAATGATCAGTTATCACTTCTTTTTATGTGTATCATTATGCTGTTGTTTTTAGCTCGTTTATATTTTATACATTGTATTGTATATATCCTTTGCTTTAATTCTCTATGTTGACATAACAATGAGTAAATAAATCTCGTTATTATTATTATTTTTCTTTCTTTAATAAATGTTTTTATTTACGGGCCAAGGTATTTATATATTAATTTACTGATTAAAAAGTTTCCGATTTCGTTGAGAATTAATGAATAATTTATTTTTTTGTTCTTCAAAAAAATATATAAACATTGCTATAACAAACAAGAAGTTCAAGAAAACGAAATTAAAAATATTTATGAAGAAGCCAATAAACCATTTTCTCTCTCTCTCTCTCTCTCTAAAACATTACTCTTTTAATTAATTTGTACCTAAATGTAAAAGATATATTTTTTAATTTTGTTATATAAGATTTTACAAATTTTTCTCATAAAATTGTAATTCCTTCTTAAAATTTAATTATCTTTACAATATCACTTTATAGCTTGCATAAATTTTATACACACGTAAATTTTATTAGTTTTCTACCGTATGCGATGGTTGCCTTCATGTTTTAAACGATACGTTTTACCTGAAATAATACGACGTTTTATGAACTATAAAAATTTATAGATATATATTTATGTATATAATATTTTTCCTAAAGGTTCATTTCATTTCAACATCAGGGCATGTGAGAAATGCGTTCTTCCTAAAATTTGCTGCAGGGCAACTTTGTGGGTATTTATCAAACAATATTTAAATTGTAACACGAATATACTTAATTTTTATAGTTTATTAATCACGTTTTTTTTTATTATGTTTTTTTTAATACTCTAAATTAAAATGAATGGTTACTATAACATGCTGTAGAAGTTATTATTATATGTATATAAGGTTGATGTTACTAATAAAAATGTATAATATTTTGAGCAATAACGATATATATAGGTGCGTGGTGTGGATGTCATGGATAATCCCATTTTTAGGAAATTATGTTTTGTGTATACGCACGCTATAATATGTTATAAGAGCTTTGGGGCAAAAATGACCAATACACTGTGATCCAAGTATATTATATATTTATGAATTTTCATAAGAGAATTTTATTAGAGAGATTACATTATATGATTGGAATCTTGCATATCATGCGTGTTATTAATAATCACGATCGCGTATATCATATAATATGTATTTATATTTATGAAATATCTTATACAGAAAAAGGAAATTGCATGCATTAGCGATATAAGAATAATATATAATATATAAACAAATAAAGAAACCAGACCATGATAGGTTTGTGAATAATTAAATAATAATCATGGGCGATATCAACAACCTTTTTATAGCCCTAAACACAAACTTTAAGAAAATTCAATGTTAAATACACGGCGGATAAAATTAAAAAATACTAAATAATTATACTATAGTTCATGTTTATATAGCAATTCGTTTGTTCATAACAGCATAATCTTTATGTTTTATTGTATAGTAACTATGCTATACATATAGCATAATTATTTGTTGTTCTATTTTAGCACAATTCATGCTATAATGACATAATACAGCATAAATTACGTAATTTATTCTTTCCGTGTAATAAATTGACAAATTAAAAAAATTATTTTTGTTTTTCTGAAAGGAATTTTAAATTGGCTCTTACATGTTTGTAACTATCCGATATATAAAATACAATATATATATATAGAAGAGATTGGATGAGCCGTAAGCTGCAACATCTAGTTAAACCATAATATATAACCTTAGTTATATCATAGAATTTAGAGTATACTTTAAATTCAATGGTTATATTTTTTAAATTGTTGCAACAATCAGAATAGCAACTTAACTGCGGTTTAACTATAGTTAGTTATCGTTGCAGCTTATACGGATTGTTTAAAATATATTTTTGGTTTTTTAAACCAAACTATAGTAACATGCATAATTTCAATAGATGCAGAGAGAGAGAGAGAGAGAGAGAGAGAGAGAGAGAGAGAGAGAGAGAGAGAGAGAGAGAGAGAGAGAGAGAGAGAGAGAGAGAGAGAACAGTTGCAGCTTCATTAAGAATTTTATTGTTTCCTCTCACACCTAGATTGATGATGTCATGTCGTGACTATATAGGCAGAGAGAGAGAGAGAGAGAGAGAGAGAGAGAGAGAGAGAAAGGGAGAGCATACCATTCAACTCTCGGCTGTTATAGCTGCACGGCGGCATCATTATTGCTCTCTCTCTCTCTCTCTCTCTCTCATGACATGACATGAGGATGCGTCGTAATGTCTGCATGCTTGCCTCTCGGCCCTCACACAACAATTTTAACCCCATCAATCCTGCTTGTAGTACCTAACTGCATGATCCATTGCTGTACGTATTTTTTTACAGCATCCTGAGTCCTGAGTATTATATCCTCTCTCTCATATTCCTCCAGGCTCTCAATTTCTCTCTCTCTCTCTCTCTCTCTCTCTCTCTCTCTCTCTCTCTCTCTCTCTCTCTCTCCCTCTCTTTCTCTCTATCACTATACACTGAGAAAATGCATATATTTCTCTCATCTTTGTAAAAAATATGTAACAATCAATTTGTTTTAAATGGGACACCAAAGCATGAGTTTGTTGCGAGAAAATATTAATCTTTAATGCATTAAAATTTTGTTCACTGTGAAAATAAAAGCAAACTCAATGTTACCTTTACTTGACACAATATTTCATTATAAATAAATACTTGAGGTATAGAGAAACATTTGATATGATGAATCACATGCAATTTATAAACAAGTTTTGACAATAAAAGTTTTCCCATCTATATATTAGCAACATAGTATATAAACAAAACTAAGATATATATTGCAAGGACATTAAATAATTGCAATATCTTCTCAGTAAACATATTTTCTCTCAGTGTATACTGTATTCCTATAACTGCTCTCAGAGTTTTCTCACTAACACGCGAAGTCAAATGGAAGTCAATGCAAAATTTTTGTTAAATTTGAAATAACCCTAAAGCTATAATAATGTAAACGATATTAACCTTTTTCACGCATAGTGTAAATTGGTCATCTATAAATTTTTGCGTATTTTTATTTGAATATTCCAAAGTTGGTGGTGCAGGTTGGTGTTTAAATAAAAGGGAGCAACATTTTTACAGAGTTTGAGTCAATACAAAATTATCATTTGTTCCTGGTCACTGCAAAAGGCCTGATCTGCTGTGATCAGCATTTCGAAAAAGGTCCTAATATCTCCAATCGATAATGCCATGTTTTGCACTGGAGATGAATCCTTCTGCAGCTACCTGGACGAAGTATATAACATAACAATGAAAGCATTTGATAAAACAATATTCATTAAATAACAAAAGACTGTTTTTTTCTTCATTTATGTATTTAAATAAATATTATAATCAAATTTTTTATTAAAGTTTTTATATTCACCATAACTTGTCATTGCTGATTTTTTCTTTCTTTCTTTTTTTTTTTTCGAATTTAATTTAAATTTCCTGGGGTGAATCTCTCTCTCTCTCTCTCTCTCTCTCTCGTAATTAAAAAACTCTTTTAGCTGAGGGGTATACACGTAACTCGCAAACTTCATTTAATAAAAAAAAGTTAAGTTAAAAGACGACATGATTTTTTTCCCCTTTCTCTTGTCATAAAAAAAAATGTAAAATTTTCTAAACAAGATGACGTATTTTCATGCAGATCTCAAATGACCACTTGCTCCTTAAAACTTTTTACTTTTTATAATATTTAGAAAAAAAAAAAAGAAAAAAAAGACAAATGTTTGTTTGAAATATATAACACCTCTCCTCACCTTTGAAGCTTTGAAGTTTTTGGCAAGTGGAATATTTTTTTAAACAAAAGAATTAGTTTTAATTGCTTTCTCCTTCTAAAAAAGCGCTTAGATTTTTTCGAAATGTTAACAAAAAAAAAAAGTAAAATTAAGGTAAAATAACACAAATTTTTTACTCGTTACTTTAATTTTAATTTAAACAAAAAAGCAAAAAGGATTTCCACATTCTGTATTTAATCTGTTTCTGACAAGATTAAAACAATTCATTTTTATTTTTTACATTAAATAATTAATTTTCTGTTTTTATTTTTGTTTTACAAGCATGCATAGTTAAAATAATTTAAAAAATTGTAAAAGTAAATTTTTATAATAAAATTATATACAAATAAATACATGGTACGAGTATACATGGCGAATTTACCATGCACCGCCATGTATTTATGATCTTAATTTTTATATATAGCATAAAAATTGTTATAAAATGTTACCCTCGCCAAAATCTTGAATCCATTCAAATGCAAACAGCCGAATACTGAACTGCACGATGTGAATATTTCAGTTGTAAATATTTCAATCTCAAATGAATAAGTATATATATATATATATATATATATATATATATATATATATATATATATATATATATATATATATAATTGTTTGCTAGGGTTTGGGTATTATATTTAACATATAAAGGTTTTAGCTTTTTTGGTGCATTTATAATAAAATGTGTGTACTAATTTTATTAATGTTATGCGGCTGCAAGTGGTAAAAATTTAGTGTCCCTTAATTTCACATCCTGCATGTAGCATTGCTGGACCATGGTTATAGCGTAATTTGGTGAAAACTTCTGCACCGAGGCCGAGAAGATACTTTACATTTTATACTATTAGAGAATTTATAGAACTTTGCATCACCGATAACCTCCACAGCTCAATGTGATCCGGATTTATCTCTAGCAGGTATATGATTATTATTTTATAGATCAGTGGATATGAGCCATATGTTTATAATTGTTCAAATAACTATATAGAAACGTGTAATAAATAATAATAATTATAATTAGTTTAATAGCTTAATAATGAGCAAACTATAATATTGTTAAAGTTTACACACGTTAATGCAATTAATGTTACACAATAATCGTAATAATATATAATGATGTTTTCAGATAGGTTGATAAAGTTTGCAGATTTACTTTATTTACTGTACTACATTAAATAAAATGCGATTACTCTCTATTGCAAGATTTGCGAGATTTGTAAAGTTTATTTCACAACGGGGTTGATTTTTAAACATCATGGCAAAGATAGTGAAAATTTTTAAAATCGCTATCGCTTTAAAAATGTAGAAGTAAAAAAGTTAACCACAAATTCTAGAATTATTTAACTTTAAAAAATAATACCCAGACTAAAATTTAATAACCACAAAAGATAAAACAAATAAATAACAATTTATGATATTTTGCGGTATGTATAAATTATTCAATATAATATATTAACTCCACAATAATTATATACAAAAACCAACGATAATGCTTGTTGCCATAGCAGGAAAGCCGGATGTGTTTATACAAATTTTGTTGTAATCATTATCATTATCGAAACACATACATATTATATTAAAATACATTCACAATATAATAGCAACAGCAATGTCCCTGTGCAATTATTAACAAAAAATACAATTATTATAATCATTACGGTAACTATAACAAAAATTAATATCAGTTTAAAATAAATATGAGTGGAATTAAAAATTATTTGCTCTAAAAAAAAGTATTAATTTCCTTCCTTTTTATACTCTCATGTTTTGTATAAAAACACACATTAAATGTAGCATTTTTGTTTATACTGTTTGTGCTATATACATTATTTATATAATTATTAAAAACATTAATTATTATTATTATCATATTACGAAACTTTAGCTTTTACAAGGTATGATATTATAAATTTATATTATTATTATTATTATTTTTCATAATGATTTTGCTATACAGTTTGTTATCATTACTGATACGTGTATTTTTTTTTTTTTTTTTTTTTTTTAAAGTCTTTGAATGCTGAACTTAAAAAAAAGTGATGTATACTTTTCACTAAAATTTTACAATTTTATATGCACGAAGGCATTTTTTTATTTCGTAAAATGACACTATTAAATTTAAGTATAAATTATAGCTCATTGAATTCCCTAATACTAGGCATTGACTCAATTCGAGTATAATAATATTAACCTAAATTTTTTAAACACACATCGTTAATTTGTTTGTTAGGGGAAAAATAAGAACAATTTTTATAGCAATACCATTAATAGCTGTTACGTTCATGAAATATTTCAGATAACCATTAAGAATAACAACATAATATTCACTATTTTATTATTTTAAGTACATAATATGTTATGTACAAAATTAAATATAATGATAAACCAAGAGAACTTTTTGTTTCTTTAAGTAAAGCAGTAGAAGAGTTTGAAAAGAAAATGACGTCATATGACACAAGAAAATACACATCTCTTGCAGCAGGTATACAAATATAATATATATGTACATTATTTTAAACCCTTGCCACTAGCTGTAAACGGTAGAAAAAGTAATCATGCTTATGACATTTTGTTATTTTGAGTATAATAATTACTATGCAAGAAAACTGCATTGTTATTGATACTTTGTAATCAGGGGAATACAGAGAGAGAGAGAGAGAGAGAGAGAGAGAGAGAGAGAGAATGAAATGAATGAGAAGAAAAGTCAGAGTCATAAGGGGATATTTTTGTGATTAATGGAAAATGAGATCCTTTTTGTATTCTAGTCTTTCTGATTAACGTACTTAAATTCCTTGCCTACCAAAAACGTATATATATACGTATGCCATACATACACAAAAAGAGAGGGCTTTAGTATTTCTACAGACAATCCCATCATTGGAACTCCCTCAAGAATTGAAGTTTCACAATACCCTTCAATTTTACTGTATATTTGAAAGAAATGAGTAAAGATAGAAAAGAATAAAAAAAATCCCCATTTTTTGTTCATCGCCCTCTTTCTATTTAAAAAATGTTATATAACTTTGAATTTCATTTAAATGTAAAATTATTTGAAATACATAGAGAGTATGAGTCAAGGTTTTTATGTAGGGTTAAACAATGCTTGAAAAATATTTTATAGCAAATATGATTAATGTATAATCAATATTTATTACATATTGAATCACGAACTTTTTAATTGCTTCGTATAGCAAAGGCGTGTGCAGGTCGTAATTTTCGAAGGAACGATTCCCTATCTCATATAGGACAGATTTAATTTTGTACACGTGCGTAATGCTAAACAAGAAGGTCGACGGGTGGTGGGTGATATTACCAACTATATATTTTGACCTTTTCATACCTACCTCCCAGTAAATATGATATAGTAATTCAGGATTATTTAGGAAACTTTAAATAAACACGGATAAAATAAATAACTTAAAGGAATAGACCTAAGAAAACATAAGCATCTATATTACAAAACAATTGATGGGACTTACATAAATAACTTAAGTTTGTCTCAAGTCAAAACCCAACTGTAGCAGGGATCAGAAAATTTCGATTTATGCAACCCTCACAACATTTTTTAACTAATTTTTACATGTTTCTGATGTCAGGAACATGATAGTCACGCAAATGTCATACTTTACAGT